>JAYKTE010385481.1:0-10726 GCA_036873565.1 Xipholeptos notoides
TCATGGAGTCTGTGGCAATCACTTGCACCGACTGTGTGTAATCAGCAGTTCCAAGCCTTCACCACTATAAACAAATCTCTGTGTAGGCCATCTGACAACCATACATGGTTTGATGACACTTTCCATTGTCTCTCAAGATGTATGAATGCCATCATCATCATCATCCTGTTTGTGAGTAAAACACTTGCATTTGTAAATGATTTTTCCGAGTGTCAACTAAAAATAATAAAACACTTATCTTTTGGCGACTGTTCTCTACCGATAATCTTCCAAATACTGAGTAAAAAATGTTTTTTCAATTTTTATTCCTTTTTAGAAATTTAATTACTACAATTTAGTTGTTTCTGAAGAAGGACCAATGTCGGTCCATAATATAAAACCCAAAATAAAATTAGTATTTTCAAAAAATACATTATTTGTTTTAACAATTTTTGTCTATATATAAATACTTAAAAAGTGTATATGGTTTCTCAGTTTTTTGTTTTTTTTAAATAATTTCTAAAATATTTTTTTTTTTTTCATCACAGCTGAAATTTGAAAAAGATTTGAAGATTACCACTATGTTCTCAGCAGAAGGAGAAATGGTTAAATTTTGTAATGTTTTATATCCAACTGGAAATGTTGAATTCTGGATGATCCGTATAGAGGAAACTATGAAAGAAAGCTTAAGAATCATTATTCAGCAAGCTTTGGAAGAATACCCAACGGTTTGTTCTATTAATGAAATTAATTAGAGTAAAATCATATTGCATAACAATAAGATTTCAGAGAATTGGATAAAAGAGGGTATATCTATTTGGTCGAGCACAAACCCAAGTTAGGCACAAGGCCAGTTTTACTTCCACATTATATATACACATACAGACAGACAGAAAAAGTTGCATTTATATATTAGGTTAGATTACTACTCTTAGCATTAAATGGTTGTAATAGTTTATTTTCTTCCACCCTGAGTGTAGGTCAAAGAATGAAAAATCTAGACTGATATAGACCTTTTGAACTACAGCAGTTCTCCAAGTTTGTTTTTTAATTCATGATCTGATCTTAACTAATATTCCACTAATTTTTCTATTAAAAGACAACCCCATTCTGATTGTTTGCTTATGTGATCAGAAAGTTCTTGCTGTAGTGGGGGGAATTCAAGTTTCAACTACCATGGAATTTCCGCGGGTTCTGCTAGTTATTATTATTATTACATGCTTTTTTGTGAGTTGTTTATTGAAGGCTTTTATTTTTTTATAAATTTCAATTTCTTAATTTATTATGTCTTTTCTCTCTTTCAGATACCACGGCCTGAATGGGTATTGAATTGGCCTGGCCAAGTTGTAATTGCTGGATGCCAAACATTCTGGACGGAAGGAGTCACGCACAGTCTTCAACAGGGTGCCATAAAAAAGTTCTACCAATTATCATTGACTCAATTAGATGACCTGCGTGAACTTGTTCGGGGTGACCTGAATAAGATTGGACGTTTGACTCTTTCAGCACTTATTGTCATTGAAGTGCATGCTCGGGATGTTGTGGCGAAAATCATTCAAGAGAATGTTAGTAATGTAAATGATTTTGAGTGGATAAGTCAACTCAGGTAATTTCTACATGAAAGAGGAAGCTTTGTTGAAATGCACAAATAATGAAAAGCTTGATTTATTTTAGATCTTTCTAGACAAAATTAGAGATTTGCAAGACATGCCCGACCGCCACCCCCATCTATTTGTGTTTCTTTTCATTTTTTAAATATTTTTCAGTGGATTTTCAATCCATTAAACACTAGACTTTCAGATTATAAAAAAAAATTATAAAAAATGTAATATTTAAATACTTTTAGAAAGTGCTCAGTTTCCAATTTGATGTTTTACTAAATTATTGAAATCACTTAACAAGAAGACCATAATAAGTTATTGCCCATATGTTTTTTTCAAAAAACTTGTTGGAAATAAATGAAAAAATATTTATTGAATTATACAATAATATTAATGAGAAAATGTCAGGAGAGATAATATTTATTTTCATAAGCTTACAAAACTTTGTCCCCTTCAAAATTATGGCCTCCCACATCTACACACTTCTTCATGCGTCTTTTCTAATCCTGGAAGACCTCAAAGTCCTTCTTCGGTATTCCCTTCAGGTAATTTTCCAGTGCATCTTTCAGCTACTCTGAGGCTGTCCTTCTTGCATGGAAACAGGAAAAAGTTGCATGGGGCTAGGTCAGGGCTGTAGAGTTGGTGTTGTACCACTTTCATTCTCCTGTCGGCCATCCAGACAAGTGTATGTTCAATAAGTAATGATTTTTGGAGATTCAGATCTTTGATCAGAACTATCTCCACTGTGCCAATACTAATACCAACAGCTTCAGATATCATCCTCACAGTTATCCGATGGTCTTGCATCACTAATCTTCACACTTCCTCAATGTTTTCCTCCTTATGTGCACTGTTTGGTGCTCCAGATCTTGGTTCATCTTCAACCTGTTCATTTTCCTTCAGAAAACCTGTTAAACCATCAATAGAAACTTGCTTCACTCATCTGTTCATCCCCATAGACCCCCTTTAACATTCCATGAGCTTCTTGTTTGGTTTTCTTAAGGTTAACACCAAATTTGATGGCATAACAGTGTTCCTTGTTTCCCTGCATCTGTAAACCTGATCAGACTGGTCCCAAAATGAACACCACTGCGCTCAAACCTAGAATGAGCAGAAGTTGTTTGTAAATCATTTTGTAGACTATATGTATATGTAGTTCACCATGAAGTAGCAGTTTGATCAAATCATGTGTCTCCTGACATTTTCTCATTACTTATTAATATTCTATTTTATTATTTAAAGTATTTAGACCATTTTCCTTATCTTTTGATTAATGTGGTTATTAGCTTTTTGAAATCTTGCTTGTTGAATTCTAGAACCTTAAGTTCCATAAGAACCTTCATGTCTAATTTTAGAATGTTCACACTGCCCCAAACCAAACTTTATACAATTTCTTAATATTTTATTTTAAGAAACCAAGATGCTTTATCTTCAGACTAGTGAACAAAATTAGTTGTTAGTTTAAATTTAGTTAGTAATGCTTGATTTAGGAATTTCTGGTAAAGTTAATCAGAATTTAGTGATTTTTTAGAAATAGTAGAATAACACTACCAACTAATCTTTAGACAAATTATTGAATTTATTTTAGAGTTGACAAAGAAGAATTGGGAAATTTTTTTTTTTCAAGAAAATTTTTATTTGCTAAAATCTAGGAAAGATTTATACTAGTAATATTTTAGACTTAGTAATTTCAAGAAAGAAAAATGCTGAATTATAAAATTTTATTAAATAAATGTTCTTACTATAAATCTAATTATTATTTTACTTGTCCAACGTCCATCTGGTGGCACAAATAAGAATCATCACCACAAACAGTAATTAGAGAGGAACTAGTTACTTCCTATTATTATTTGCTTTGGAGAAAAAAGTGATGCTTTACTATAGTTCTATTTCTTGTAATAATATCTACAGCAGTTTTTTTTTTTGTTCACTGTCTGATCTGAAATATATTCAACTGATTTTTCTATTGAAGAACAACCCCATTCTAATTGTTTGCTTATGTGATCAGAAGGTTCTTGCTGATATTTGTCTTAGAATTTTTCTACTACTGTGGAATTTTCCACTGGTTCTGCTCATATTCATTAATTTAAAAAACATTTTTTTAGTAATACTGGTGACCCTACTGCATTTTATTAAATACATTCTGATTATATTACAATCTCTATGTGGCCATCTATATGTATATAAGTTTATTTTTTCTATGACATAATATATCAGATACTATTGGATAACAGAAGATTTGAAAGTACGTGCTGTCAATGCTGAATTCAAGTATGGATACGAATACCTTGGAAATACATGCCGTTTGGTGATTACACCCCTGACTGATAGGTGAGTGTTCTTATCCTCCATGAAGTATGGTATTTCATTGAGGAAATATTGTTTTCATTGTTACTTAGTTCAGTGGCATAGCAAAGGAGGGTGGCGGTAGGGCCAGTGTGCCCTAAGCAGCCCATGATAGGGGGTGGAGTATTTTGAGAAAATAGAAAAAAAATATAAATGAAAAAGAGCCAGTTAATTTAATTTAACTATTCATTTAACAATTTAATTTATCAATATGTTTTTTGTTTTGAAAAAATATTTGTCGTCGTCAAAGAAAACTTTGATGTATATGTGTTTGAGTATTGTAACAGCAGTAGTCTAAAATTAGATCCTTGATTGTAGTTTCATGAAAATAAATATTTTGAGGGCTTTTTGGTATTTTGAAGATTAACTGATTATCAACCAGGGGTGGGGGTCAAATATTATGACTGCCCCGGGTGGTAAAAACAGTTGTTATGTCACTGAGTTAGTTACTTTATTTAACTGTTTGAAAGTTATCAGGATGATGCAAAAATAACTCTTACATTTAACAAAATTTGGTTGATTATATCTTTGATTTGGCAAATCAACTTTTTCTGGTCATTTAATGGTGGAAACTATACTTTTTGATAAACATCTTTCTTTTGTAAACCTGTTGTTAAATGAATAGTAGTTACATTGTAAATTGGAAGGAATAATAGAACTCATTCTTTTTTTTAAAAGTATTTACCTAAAGTGACCATAATGGCACCACTAGGATTTGAACTCATGCATTATGACTCAAAAGTCTGGGCACTGAATCATTCAGTTACTGGAACTTACTCTCAGTAGTTGCCAGGGGCGAACTGAGAATATTACAAGTGCTCAGACAGAAAATGCAATGGGCCCCCTTTCCCAATTTCTTACAGTCTGGGAAACAAGTTTGAACTTTCTGAGTATAACCAATCCCAGATAGATAAATAGACAGCGACATGTTTTACTACATTCATTCATAGGGTTTCTTTTTTTTGTTTTTCTTTCTTCACAAATTTAGTTTAATTGCTAACAAAGATATTTTTTCTTGTCCAAATTTTCATTTTTGCATGGTCACATACTTTTGTCCGGTAGTCCGCACAGCTATGAGAAAGGCACACTATGATGTGCAACTAAGGTGGCCGAGTAAGGTGGACCCCTTGCAGTGCTGCGCCCTCAGACCAGGTCCGATTGACCAATGCCTCAGTCCGCCCCTAGTAGTTTCACTCTATCGCTAAAACTTTTGATCAGTTGGCTATGTACATAAACTTATCGCAATTTCTTTTAAGAGTGGTTATATTGGTGTATATTTTCAATATGGTATAAAATACCAATAAAACCATAAACTTCAATTTTGTTTTAATTTTTCTCAAGCAACTAGTAATGAAAAAACTGCTAATATATATAGTTATAGTTATAATTTTATGCACAAAATTCATTACAAATAATAAACAATATTACAATCATTTTTGACATATTTGTAACAATTTTAGATAATAATTTTCTTAGAAATTTAACTCTTATATAAAAATGAATTTCTATATTAAAATATGGCTGTTATATCTTTCATTCTGTTTCTCAGGTGTTATTTGACATTGACTGGTGCTCTTCACCTAAATTTTGGAGGTGCCCCTGCTGGCCCTGCTGGCACTGGAAAAACGGAAACCACAAAGGTAAAAGGTCAATCCTATTTATTTTGTGTAGTATTTAATTTAAGCATTTCCCACACCAGGCTGACTCATTCCTATATATTGAAAAAGGAATCCCCTCCCAATGTCCATGTGGAAAATAGTTTACAGAGGAACACAACTCCAGGGAGTGTCCAAGACTCAAACAATCACATTAAAAATCCTACATAACTAACAGCATGACAGAAGGAACATTTGAGTGTTTGTTACTAACAAATACAAGGATTATGTAGCAAAATTAATTACCAATATAAAATTAATCTGCCCTCAAGGATTTGATGAGTTAGTGGGATGTATTTTGATGTGAATTGCTGGCAGTGCATTTTCCTTATATGACTGATGCATTATTGAGCAAAGTAAGTTTCAAATAACCTCATTTTTTTTCAAAATACTTTTTTGATAATACTTTACTATGAACATTCAAAAATCATGTTACAAAAGGGTAATATTGTCACATTACGTTAATACTGATATTATTTAACAAAATACATGGTTTGTTTAATAAGTAACGGGAAAATGTCAGGAGACACATTAAGTATGATTTGATCAAACTGCTACTTCATAGTGAACTACATATACATATTTTCTACAAAATGATTTATTAACAACTTCTCATTCTAGGTTTGAATGCTGTGTTATTCATTTTGGGACCTGTTTGATCAGGTTTGCTGATGCAGGGAAACAAAGAACAACATTATGCCATCAAATTTTGTGTTAAACTTAAGAAAACCAAACAAGAAGCTTATGGAATGTTAAAGGAGGTCTATAGGGATGAACAGATGAGTGTAGCAAGTTTCTATTAATGGTTTAACAGATTTTCTGAAGGAAATGAATAGGTTGAAGATGAACCAACATCTGGAGCACCAAACAGTGCACACAAGGAGGAAAACATTAAGGAAGTGTGAAGATTAGTGATGCAAGACCATCGGATAACTGTGAGGATGATATCTGAAGCTGTTGATATTAGTATTGGCACAGTGGAGACAGTTCTGATCAAAGATCTGAATCTCCACAAATCATTACTTATTGAACACATACTGGTGACCATCTGGATGGCCAACGGGAATGAAAGTGGTATAACACTGACCCTAGAGCCCTGACCTAGCCCCATGCGACTTCTTGTTTCCATGCATGAAAGCTTCAGAGGAGCTGAAAGAGACATCGGAAAATCATCTGAAGGGACTACCAAAGAAGGACTTTGAGGAGGTCATCTAGGATTGGAAGAGACGCATGAAGAAGTGTTTAGATGTGGGAGGCCATTATTTTGAAGAGGACAAAGTTTTGTAAGCTTATGAAAATAAATATTATCTCTCCTGACATTTTCTCATTACTTATTGAACATACCTTGTATGTTATATATAATCAATAAATAAGCACTTCTTGTTGAAGTTTAATATAATTATAATTTAATAAGGTATTTTATTGTTTTTATTGTAGGATTTGGCCAAAGCTATGGCAATCCAGTGTGTGGTGTTTAACTGTTCTGATCAGTTGGATTATATGGCCATGGGGAAGTTTTTAAAAGGACTTGCAAGGTCAGTTATGTTTCTTTCAGAAATCCATTGTTTTTCTTTAAGCTTATCTAACATGTTTTGAACAGATGTAGATTTTGTATCAAAGTTTAGTTTTGGAATACTGAGGGTAAAAAGCTGGGCAATTTTTATTCATGAGTACACACAAGTCTGTGTGTAGGTCTTAAGTGTTCAACTTCACTTTAGTTACCATATTCAATCAGGATAAATACTAAAACGTATTTAAGTTTTAAATTGATTTGAAAAAAAATCTTCTTTAGAAAAAAAAAAAACACTGCAGAATTTCTCAACAGTTATTGTTGGCATTCTAGGTAAACAAATTTGGCAGTGGATGTGTAATCAAATATTGGTATTGAATAAGTCTTAATGAGTAAAACTTAATGATTCTAGCTAATATTAAGGTTTGCTTTTTGTTACTATTATCTGAGACAACCCTCAATTTCGGATGAATTGTTTTGGGGGAGGGCTTAAAGGTTGACTTATGTCAAAATATATGTTAGTTATGATTGCTTAGTATTAATTACTTTTTTCTCAAATCATGATATTCATTAAAATAAGGTAAAAATTGATTTTTTTCATCATTTTAGTGGATCATATAATTACAATATAATTCTTCTTTCTTTTAGAAGAGATATTTTCTTTTTGTTTGTATTTATAAGGAGAAGTCCACTTGGGACAGTGGGTTAGCGCTTGGGCTTTGGAATTGTAATATGTGAATCTCAGACATTACGTTATGTTTGCATTTGGACTAATATCATTGGAAAATGTATGGATCTCCACATTCCCTCCAACTATGGATTAAATAGTACAACTTGTGTAATTCAAAGCAATGTAATGCCAAAAACAAAAACGATTTGCTTCATAAAAATTATCGTTTTTGGCATTAAATGACTGAAAAGGTTGATATGTCATAAAAAATCAATCAATCAATCAATTTTATTTATGAATAAACAGTTGTCAATGCTGTGATTATTTGAATCTCAGAAAATATAACTGAATGATAGATACTAATTAGAAAGTAATGTTGTGTTTTTTTCTGAAACATGAAACAAGGCATGAAATTATGTAGGTATGAGTTGTATTGAATTTTTGATTGAATTCTCTGCTGGTTAACTTTGGACCTACCTCAACAGCATCTTTAATGGATTCTGGATCAGTTAATTTTGGTCTTCCAGAATGTGGTTTATCTTTGAGGTTAAAATTACCGTTAGCATTTAAGATCATTCAACAAGTTCCTCCCATAAGCAGTTTAAATGTTTTGGGCAGCTTCAACAGCAGAAGTGCCCTTTTTGTATTCTTAAAACATGCAATGTTTCAGATGCACTTCATTTGTATTAATTTATCTATTGTTAAGCCACTAAAAATTAATCAAGCATTACTAATTATTATTTCGAAAATAAATTAATGATAGTTTTTAAATACCAATTTTCTTAAGAGGTTGCAATGTGATCAAACTAAAAAAGCAAAATTACTTTCTTTCCAACTTAATATCTATCTATATCTAAACCCTATCATCAAATATTACAAAATATTCATTTTTTTTTTATTCAGCTCTGGTGCTTGGGCTTGCTTTGATGAATTCAACCGGATTGATATAGAAGTACTTTCAGTAGTTGCTATGCAGCTTACTACCATCGTGCAAGCACAAATCAAACGGGTAGGATTTCCATATGTGAATATATAAAAGATAAAAAGTATATATTTTTGTAAAGGAAGAACTTTCTAGGTAGATTGTTTTATGAGAAGAAATTCTTTATATAAAAACACAAGAATTTACTTTTTTTATCAATACAACTATTTATATCCAAATATATGTGATTAAAAAATTTTTCTTTCTAATTTTTGTTAGAAAACAAGAAAAATTTGAAAAAAAATTTTAAGATCATGAATACATAAGTTTAGTCATCATAATAATGATTGAATTCTTTAATTTGTATTCAATTATCTGTAATTTGTTGATAGTTGAAATCAATTTTTTTTATC
The DNA here is from genome assembly GCA_036873565.1 of Xipholeptos notoides. Lineage (NCBI taxonomy): Eukaryota > Metazoa > Mollusca > Cephalopoda > Idiosepiidae > Xipholeptos > Xipholeptos notoides. The sequence goes on from JAYKTE010385481.1 coordinate 9,097, forward strand.
TTTTTCTTTTAACATTAGATTTTCTATCTTACTAGAATGACATTAATATATAAGATACTTTTGTGCTTTTTCAAAAATTATCAAGTGTATAAATTTAATGTTAGCAATTTCAACTTTGAAAAATCTATCAGAAAACATCTTTTGTTTGCTTAGGTTGATCGATTCATATTTGAAGGGGTTGAATTAGCCTTGAAGGCTTCCTGTGCTGTATTTATCACAATGAACCCTGGCTATGCTGGACGAACAGAATTACCCGACAATTTAAAAGTAAGTGAAAATATTGTTCAAAAGATTTATTTTAAAAAATTTTTTAGATGTATTTAGAAAAAAAATACTAAACCAACAAAACACTTAAGGAGGGGTTTTTATCTTCTGACTTTTAAAGTTGTGTTTTAGCTTCATAATCAGTCTTATTTAGAAAAAACAAAAGTATTCTGTTATAATTGTTATTTTTATTGTTGTGATAATAGCAATAATAATAATAATTATTATTATTATTATTATTATTATTAGCAGGAGTACTATAATTTCCTATAGATGATTTACACAGTTGTTTTTTTTTTAAAGTGTAATAAGCAAAATTGCATATTATGTACAGCTATAAAAATATTTATGTAAAAAAGCTACAGAGTTAACAGCTTGTAAAACCTGTTCATTAGAGTAGAAATATCCTGAATTTCCTCAAAAGAACTGGACTCTTATTGATCTCTAAAGATACCAAAATCAAATACAGACTTGAATCCTTAAGTACTTGACATATGGGTATGTTTGTCAATACTTGGACCATTTCATTTATACCCAGGTATAAAAAGAATGAACTAATCTGACGATAAAATTTATATAAATTTTATTTATATAATCCTCTTGACTAAACTAGAATCTCCAGTTTGTTTTGCCAGACATAATTAGCTCTTCCTTTAACTTAAAACTATATATCAGGTCCAAGCAAAAATGTTCAATTAGAAGATAATCCAGTCAAATGCAAGTGGCTAGTATATTCCAGCTATGAATTCAAAACTTTAACCAAATGTCTATAAACTCCAGTCTTTTTGGCTTCAGAGGAAGACATTATTTTTGTTCTTATTACTATAAACATATGTATGGAACTCAACTTGGACACATTTAACAGAGTCTGACTTATAAGATTATTCCAACACCTCACATTCTGAATTATTAATTCATTTAAAATAGGAGGTGATTGGTTGTTTAAAGCAAGGCTAACAAAGAATCTTGGCACAATTTTTGCATTCACACTTCATTTACGGAACGTGGGAGGAAAATGAATTTAAATCTAATTCTTTTATTGTTCTATTTGTTCTAGGCGTTGTTTCGACCTGTTGCCATGATGGTGCCAGATTATGCCTTGATTGCAGAGATAAGCTTATTCTCATTTGGCTTCACAGAGGCCAAAATACTTTCCAAAAAAATCGTTTCAACATTTAAATTATCATCAGAACAACTAAGCAGTCAGGTAAGACATTTAAAAAAAAAATAAATTCACTTGTGTAGTGAATATCTGGAATAAACGAATAAAGAACGGGATAGCCTTTAGAAAAGGTTTTATTAGCTTCAAATTAAGCACGTGTTTGTCTATGACTATCAGGGGGAACAATATGGCGGAATCGATATT
>JAYKTE010385592.1:0-10725 GCA_036873565.1 Xipholeptos notoides
TCTGTAGAGCCCTGTTATTGGTTTATTCATAAGATTAGAGTGAAATAACATTTCATGGGTTTGACTAGTAAATGAAAATATTTAGTTGTCAAAGGTCAACTAAAGGTAAATTTGTCTGTAGAGCCCTAATGAAATAGTTTTCCTTTCCCCTCCAAGTTGAAGCAGATTAACTAAACAAATGACAGACAGCATAAGTGTTATAAAAAATGTCTGTCCGTAACATTAAAAAAGAATAACTGGATTTAATATTTAAACATATGCATGAAGCAGTTGTTTTTTTTTTTTAAACAAGAATCACTATTTAGACCAAAATAGTTTGTTTGCAAACAATGCCTACTATCAACTGCTTTTCTTGCTTTGTTTACAAATTCCTCTTAGTTTTGCAAAACTAAGGAATTTGTAAACAAAGAAAGAAAAGCAGTCAATAGAAGGCATTGTTTGCTAATAAACTATTTTGGTCTAAATAGTGTTTCTTGTTTAAAAAAAAAAAAAAGAAAAACTGCTGTTAGAAAGAAAATTCTTTAAAATGAAATAGATTTCATTTTTCATAATTTTTTTTTTTTAATAAACTCAATTTTGTTTTTTAAATTGACAATAACTATTTGAAAAAAAAATCTCGATCGGGGCATTAAATCTCGATATTTAAAGTGGAAATTATCGCAACAGTCAGCTTAGAAATTAAGTTTCACTCTTAACCTTTACAAAATTTTTATTTGCTTCCCTTTGCTACTTCTACTGCGATCGCACAAGTCAATCATCGTTTCAACAGACAGGATGTCTCTGCTGTGGAGTGAGTGCTAGTAAGTGTTGAGTGATATATGATATTTACTTGGTCGACCACCAACCCAAGTTCGGCACAAGGCCATTTTTATGTGCTCATCCCTGGGCTTTTGTAATCAGTGTTACCCTTCACCTAAATGAGCTACTCTCTCGAGTTAACGAGCCTCATCTGCCCGAGACAGCTGAGGCTCGTTAACTCGTGTTGAGTGATATATGGCAAGGACAGATAATTAAATATTTTTATATTTATACACCTGTAAAATAACTAAATTTTTCACATTTTTGTTTCTTTTAGATATTTACATATGTTTCATAATTAATCATTTGTTTCTTTCTTTTAATATAATACTTAAATACTTGTGTTTGGAATTTCCTCATAAAAGTATTTAAAAATCAATAAGCTTATTGTCAAAGGTCAACTAAAGGTAAATTTGTCTGTAGAGCCCTGCTTATGAAATTGAAAAGATTGCTTGGATTTTTAATTAATAATGTTCTAAGCTGTTATTTTATTTTTTACCTTACGTTATCTTGTTATAACAATTTTTTAAATGTTAGATGCGAATAGCCGTAAACAGGCTTTTTATGAATAATGATTTTATTTTTCGTAAATTCTAATTTCAGATAACATCAAGTCCAAAGGCACCCTCCTCCTCAGTACTATTATCTCCATCATTAGATCTGAATCATCCTGATTTTTCTCAACCTGTTCGTTGTAAATTTGCTAATTGGCAAATGGTAAAGGACTATAAAAGACGTATGACATTAAAAGAACAATATCCAGAAAGAATGAGAATAAATGCTATACGAAAAAATACAATTCTACCTAAAGAGTTAAGAGTGAGTATTTTCTTTAAAGTTTTTTTCTTTGTTTGATTGGCCAACTGTAGTTTATTTTCTAAGTTTTGTTTTCACCATTTTTCTCCTTCTTTGTATTTCACTCTGCTCAAAACTGCCTTGACGAACGCCAGCATCGCTCCTTGTTCCTTTTCGCCTGTCACTGTCTGACCAACCAGTGTACAGACGCCATCTCTATAGTCTTCCTTCATATTAATTAATAGGGCTGTGAAAATATTCTTTTATCAAAGAATATTCTTGTCGTTACTTGACTATTTTTCGATTTTACCATTTCTTTTAATTCTGTAATTATTAGTAGGGCTGTGACAATATGCTTTTATTAAAGAATATTCTGGATTAAAAGAAATGGCAAAATCGTAAAACAGTCAAGTTATGATAAGGATATTCTTTGATAAAAGAATATTATCACAGCCCTATTAATTACCTTCACATCAATACCAACATCATGGTGATGTTCATTTTTTAAAATCATAAAATTCATTGAATAGAAAAGTAAAAAAAAATGGCAGCTTTACTATAAGTTTACTATGAATGAGTTTTTTTTATTTAAAACTTAAACGATAAATGATTTTCATTTTAAAAGAATGAATGAAGGTCTTAATAGTAAATAAATAATTCTTATGTGTGTAGGAAGTCAGACTTCGGAATCATAGTATGAGAGTTTCCTATTCAACCTGAAATATTTGGTTGAGACAATGAACGAACCAAGATTTCATAGGAAAATATTCTTCCTGTATCTAAAAATGAATTTTCTTGAATTACTTTTTTTTTCTATAAATAAAATAAATAATAAAAAATCTTTTTATCTATAAGTGTGTGTGTGTTATTTTGTGTCATGCTTACATCAAAACCATGTTCTTACCTCCTTTAAAGTCATACTTTATCTTTTAAAAATCATTAAAAGTAGTTCAGTTCAAGTTATTGGTTGTTGTTTTTTAATTCCCAGTCTGATCGATTTTTCTATTGAAGAACAACCTTATTCTAATCGTTTTCTTATATGATCATTGTTTTTATCATATTTTAGATAAGAATGGTTTTTAATCAAAACTCTAATAAAAATTTCTAAGCAATTAATTTGCATTTTTGAACTATTTCTCAGTATTTGTTTAAATTTAAGAATGTTAAATTTTTTTCTGATACTTTAACTACTGTGGAATTTCTACAGGTTCTGCTAGTTTTCATTATTTCACTTTATAAACAATTCTATGTATGAATATTTTCTCTATTGTTTTCTCTCTCACTTTCTCGCCACTCCCTTTATTTATTTCCTCCTCCCTCCCCCTACACAATCACTAAACAAAGCTTTTATTTCTGCTTGAACAATAAATGTTTTTTTAACTAGAAAAAAAAAACTTAATTTAGTCTAATGGGATTTCTTCTAAATTACTTTTTCACCACATACCATCTTGCCTCCACCAAATGCTTTGCTATTAGCATAATAAATATAGTGTTATTAATAAGGTTGTGACAATATGCTTTTATTAAAGAATATTCTTGTCATTACTTGACTGTTTTGCGACTTTACCATTTCTTTTAATTCTGTAGTTATTAGTTAATAATAATATACTTAATAATTTTAGCCTAAAATAGTAAAAAATAAATATTTGATAATTTTAGCCTAAAATAGTAAAAAATAAATATTTAATAATTTTAGCCTAAAATAGTAAAAAATAAATATTTAATAATTTTTAGCCTAAAATAGTATAAAATAAATATTCGAAGAAAATAAGCTAGTTTCTTACTTTTTAAGGTTAATTGTGGGTAATTTTTTTCTATATAACATTTTGTAAACATTTTTTTTCTTTCAGAAATTTTTTTCTATGAGAATTTCCTCCTTTTTAAGATTTTATAAAATTATTTTATTTTCATCTCAACAAAAACTGTTATCTTTTTGATAATTAATTTTAGTCAGTTTAAATGAAAGTCTAATTTTTCTTTTCTTTTTTTTTTTTTATTTCCCTAGGAATTAGCAGATAAAGAAGTTCATGCTCTTCCGGTCAACAGTTCAATCGTCCGAGTACGACAAAGATGTGTGGTCACTTCTCGACCTAGAGGTGTCCTTAGGAGGTGGCGATTGAGCCGCATTGTATGGAGACATCTTGCAGATTACAACAAACTCTCTGGCATTACTCGGTCCTGGTGGTGAAATGCTAAACCCACTTAAACAAAATTTCAATCTTATTTATTTGGGCTTTTATAGTTTGAAATCAATAGAATGGTTGACTTTTTTTCTTTCTTAGAAAAGATTTATTTTTGTATAAAAAATATTGAAACCTTTTGATTTTTGTTTCCTGTTTGATTTTTTTTATGAATGAATTTAACCAAACTTACACACAGATTTGTTTTTCTTTCTTTCAATTTTGTTCATTTATGGTTTACAAATCAACAATTCTGTGGTCATTTGAGGTCATACGAGTTTTATGGGAAGATACTTTGTATAGGTTTCAAAGTTGTTCAGGGCTCTACAGACAATTTTAATTGACCTTTGACAACTAAATAGAAAAGTTACTAGCCAAACCCATGAAATGTTATTTCACTCTAATCTTATGAATAAACTAATAATTAGGGCTGTGACACTTATTAAACATGCAGTGAAGAAAACTCCTAAATGGTTTGAGGATAAGGGAATTCATGTTTTGCAATGGCCCTGTCAATCGCCAGACGTGAATCCCATTGAAAATTTGTGGCGAATTTTGAAGAGATAGCCCCTCAAACATCCACCAATTAAAGAAAAATGGGAAGCAATTCCGTTAGGCATTTGTAAAAAAAAATTAAGGCAATCGTTTGACAGCAGTAATTAGTGTTAAAGGTTTAATTGAATATTAAACATTCTTTTGCCATCTGTCCAAATACTTGTTTCACTATCTATTTTTGGAAATATTTAATAACTTATTTTATTTAAAAAATTTATTTCCTCATTTCTATGAGTTTTAGTTATGTGAAAGTTTCATTTTATTATAACTGCTAAGGGGTTAAAATTAGGGTCAAAGTTGAAACCGTTCAATCCCACTCCTGGGCAATGCAGAGTGCATCTGATATATCTATATAAAGTAATAGTGTTAATGTGTGTGTATTAGCATGTGAACAAATCTCCTACAGCCCAAACCACTGGACTAATGACCAAACTTGGCATGATGATAGTGTACAATTGATGAATTGTGCACACCATTTTTAAAGGTCATCAAGGTCAAAATATATTTTGTATACTCCCTGGCAAATCTTCCAATCTGCTTTTCAAATTTTGTGACTAGTGAACCGATCATGACAAAACATGGCATAAAGATGGTGTCTAGCCAAGGGATAGTGACCAAATTCAAGTCTATGTAAACTACTGAACCGATCATGCCCAATTGTTGCACGATTAGTCCCCCATTAATGGATTGTAGAGTCAAGTATTCTTTTTTTTTTCTTGCCTGCACAAAGCGTGGGTATCTTTGCTAGTAGATTCAATACAAATTTTAAAGTTATATAACTGTTAATCCAGCACTCATGCAACAGTGGGTTAATCTGCTAGTATCTATAAATTTGAAATTGTATATATTTTTGTTTACAATTTGCCCTACCAAACTCCTGTCAATTTTCAATCTACAGACTGAGATTTGACATTCAGGATATTCAGACATGGGGCAAGCTTTTTGGTTTTTCAGTAGGAAATTTAGCTGGCAAAAGGTTAAAGTTGAGAGATTTGTCCTTTGCGGTCTAAACACTTGAAATTTTAGATATAGGTTACTTGGACCTGGAGAAAACGTTTTATTTAATTTGCCAGTAATTTGAATAGAAATTATAAAATAATGTAACAAAAGTCATGGCTGTTTGGTTTGTTAAAAAAAAAAAAAAATCATAATTTAAATATTTTATTTTGCTTGATTTGGAAATGTAGGAACAAAACCTATTCCAATCTGCTTTTCAGTTACAACAACGAACATATTTCAATTGATGTAAAAAAAAAAAAAAAATAGAAAATGATAAAAGAAATATACCTGTTGGGAAAAATATAAAAATACCGTTTTTTAATGGAGAAAAACTTTACAAAATCTAATGTTATATTTGCGTGTATGAAGAAAACAAGAAAAATAGATTATTCCAAATAGAATTTGTTTACAAAAGGTAGCCATCATTGCAACTAATAAACATGACAGATTTTATATTTATTTGGAATTCATTGAGATGAGGCTTCATAATCTAGTATTGATTTTATTAGTGGACTGTTGTCCTCATCTTACATTGTTTTTTCCCTAGGTTTCAGCAAACTTATCCACTGGCCTTCGCCAGGTGGTTCATCGTGACCTTGGATAGGAACTTTGAGTTTTGTAACCGCATCCCCAGTAATGACTGCCATCCATCGTCTATCGCACCACGTTTTGACCAATTACTCCTCTGGTTTGCTTGGGTAGCAATCGAAACCACTATCTTCTGCCAATGCTTACCTGCAACCGCTGCACCACAGGCCCTGACGAAGGCTAGAGGATAAGTTGGCCAAAACTATAAAAATGAGGACAAGTCCGCTAATAAAATCAATACTAGGTTATATAAGATTTTGTTTTCTCCATTAACTTTCTTGTATAAGGTATATTGTGTTGTCACTATTATTAAATGACTGTTTTTTTTTTTTGGGGGGGGGTCGCCCCCAGGTTTTCTTTTATTATATTAGATTTTTTTTTTTTTTTTTTTTAAATCCTTGCTCTTACACTTCAAGAGAAAAGGAAAGAATATCAATATTTTAATGGCTACAAAATTAAATATCAAGATTTTTAATATTTATTTTTTATTGAGATTCATTGTCTTAAAGACTATGACTAGGGCTGTGACAATATTCTTTTATTAAAGAATATTCTTGCCACTGCCCTTCTTGTTACTTGAATATTTTACCATTTCTTTTAATTTTGCAGTTATTATTAATAACTATAGAATTAAAAGAAATGGTAAAATAGTAAAGTCTGTAGCAGGAATATTCTTTAATTAAAGCACACTGTCATAGCCCTAGTGATGGCCAAACATTAAAAATGCTAATTCCTTTCTCTATTTGGCTATAAGAGATTAGATGAAATATTCTAGAACACTTTCTATCAGATATTTGTTTAAATAATTTGTCTTTGCCCATTTTAAATAAAAAAAAAGTTTGAAAGGACATTTTTCCTTCAGTATTTGAAAGATTGTTGGTGAAAAAAAAGCCGTCAAAAGATAAGTTTAATTATTTTTAGTTGTCACTTGGAAAAAAATCTCTCAAATGTTTCCTCAAAAAAAAAAAAAATAGGTATTCAAAAATTTTAAAAGAAATTTCATTTTAAAATTCTTGATTTACAAGCATTTTATTTTACCGGTTTTTAACTTTTTTTAAATTCTTTTTTTTTTTTTGACCTATCAACCTCTATGGGTTATTTAAGGTCAGTTAAGTCATCAAATCAGTCAAATTCATCATCCACAGAAATCTTTGTATGTTTAAATATCCACTCCAATTCACTGATTTCAAGAACACTTGGTGCCACATTGTCATTCATTTCCCAAATAGATTTAAGATTTGTGTTGTTCCATTTACAAAAAAAACTATTGATGACTTTTATAATTAACTTGTTCAATAGAGTTTCTTACAAACTGGTTTTCTTAAGCTTAAAAGTTTTAAGGTCATTTTTTATGAAATAGTGATAGAATTATAGTAAAAAGATGATGCAATTTTTATGTTACTTTATATACAATTCTTGATAGATGATCTTGGTCTCTGGAATCATATTACATGATTTCAAATCCCAGTCAAATCGATTGCATTCACTTTCAGCAGCCTCAGGCGGATGAGGCTCATTAACTCGGGAGAGTAACTAATTTAGGTGAAGGGCAACACTGATTACAAAAGTCCAGGTGTGAGCACATAAAAATGGCCTCGTGCCTAATTTGGGTTCGTACTAGACCAAGTAAATATAATATATACAACTAACAAGATTGTCTTATTTCTAAATTTCTTAATTCTTAATGAATGATTATTTGATTAACCGTTTGGACTCTGACTTAGTAAAATTATTAACTAGCCAACCAGAGCCGTTCCATATATAAAACGGCCATGGATGGCCGAAATAACCCTTTGGATCCTGACTTAGCAAAATTATCAACTAACCAACCAGAGCCGATCTGTAAGAAGATCATGGAGGGCTGAAATATCAACAGTGTCATATTTTGCCCTATGTCATCCGGGCCGATATATCGGCCCTTCAGGGTCCAAAGAAAGAATATTGATCATTTTGGAAATCTTATTAGGAAAAAGAAAATGAAAATGTTAGTTAAAAATAGAAGATATGTTTAGGCATTTGCTGCTGCTTCTTCTTCTTCTTCTTCTCTCTCCTCGTCATTGTCCTCCTCCTCTTCCTCCTCCTCCATGTTGAATTGCATCTTTTCCTTTTTGGATTGTTCCCAGAAATAATCAAATGCATAATCTTTATTATTCTGAAGATTTGAATAATGTTTCTTTTGTTCCTGATCAAACTGTTTCACCTGGGGAATAGAATAAATTAACAGGAATTGACTAATAGATATAATAAGATATAATACTAGAAATAATAAGTGACGTTGAGTACTAGAAATAATAAGTAATATTAAGTAATAGAAATAATAAGAAATAAAAATAATAAGTAACATTAATAGAAATAATAAAAACTCCCGTTGATTTCAACATATGATTGCCATCAGAGTATGTATAGTTGTCAAACGGGCTACAGAGAATTGTTTATAGTTGTGTAGAACCATCCACACTTCTTGGAACTGCTAATAACACACAGTTGGTGCAAAGTATGATGGTATCCGTCCATCTAGAGAGACGATGGAAAGTGTTATCAAACCATGTATGGTGGTCAGACGGCCTATTGTTTAATAAAAAAATTATTGACCCAATTATTAACATATAAATTAAATATTTATTTGACCCAAAGGGTCATGGGTGTTCTAGTAATCTATTTAAAAAAAAATACTATTTTCCATTTAGTTTAATATAATTTGGTGCTATTTTATAGATGAACACTAATAGAAATAATAATAATTTACTTACAGTATCCAAAAATTCTGAACCTTCTCCTTGAAAATTCAACTGCGTGATGTCATTAAATAATTGTTCAGGCCCAGGAATATCAGTCAAAAGAGAAGCTTTGAAAAACTGTCAAAAGAATTTGAACATTTTTGTAAAATATTTATAACCACATAAGAAAAAATGGATATGTATAGACGAGTGATGGGACGATTCCTTGGAATCGGAATCGTGTATTTTTGGGGGAATCGGAATAGCATCGTTAAATAAATACCTTAGATTTACGATTCTTTCATTATGATTTTCTTTAACTTTTAAGTTAATCGTTAATCGGAATCGTAAATCAACATTTTCCTGGATTTGGAATCGGACAAAATTTAGGAATAGTTCCAACATTAGTATAGACCTTTGTTTCTATAAAGTGTGGATCTACAAACTATGTCTGGTTAATCAGCAGTTACCATGCAAATATATAGGAGGGACAATGGGTGTATATCAATATATTAATACGATAGCGTGCATGTTATTTTGTGTGTCACGCTTACATCAAAAGCAACGACCTTACCTCCCTTTAAAGTTACCCTTTATCTTTAAAAAATTGTTAACCATTTTTATCATATTTTAGATAAAAATCTTTTTTTTTTTAAATCAAAACTCTAAAAACATTTTCTAAGCAATTAATTTGCAGTTTTGAACTATTTTTCAGGATTTAATTTAATTTAAACAAAATTTAAGAAAATTAAATTTACTTTCTGATATTTCAACTACTGTGTAATTTCCACAGGTTCTGCTAGTTTTTAATAATAATCCTCTAAATATTTCATTAAAGGAAACAAAAAAAAAAGAAAACTTACCTTTGATACATTCGTACAATCTCGAAATAAAAATTCTAAAGCATGTGGGTGATTTTTTTCAACGGCTTGACTCACATCAATCACCCAAACCACATTGTTATGCCAAAGTAAATTATATTCACTAAAGTCCCCATGAACCAATTGGCAATCTGTATAAAGAGTTTTTAAAATCTACAAAACAAAAGAAAAATATTTCATTATTAAAAATGAAATCACCCCCCCCAAAAAAAATAAAAATAAAAATAAACTAAAACTATTTTATCTTTATTCAAATCAGAAACTAAAAAATATTTATTAAAAAAAATAATGCTCTGATGAGGTGGAAATCAGAAGCTATTGAAAAACAAGATGAAGATATTAGTCAGCCATCTTTTTATTCGGCTTTCGTCACTTCTCCATGCTTGCCCACGTGACACCTCTTTTACATGGCCGGCTGGTCATCCTACGGGAAAAGCCGAGCAGTCCTGAGACCCTACAAACCAGCTAGCACCCCTAAATAATATTACATTCGACCTCTGCTCTGGCCTGAACAAGTTACAAAAGAAAATTCCAATAAAAGAAAGGAGAAATGAAATAAAAAGTTCTTACCTGAAAAGTTTAAAGGTTTTTAATGGTTTTTGTCCGGAAATTTAGCTAGTAAGGGGTCAGAGTTGAAAGATTTGACCTTTGTGATTCCTACCAAACTACTCTGTTAATTTGGGGTCTAAACAATTGAAAGTTGACATAAAGGGTATTCAGGCATGAGGCAAGCTTTTTCATGGTTTTTGTCCGGAAATTTAGCTGGTAAGGGGTCAAAGTTGAAAGATTTGAACTTTGTGATTCCTACCAAACTACAAAAAGAGAAATGTAATAAAAGGTTCCTACCTGAAAAGTTTGTTTAAAAGCTTCTTTCATGTCGTCTGAGTTTAAATCTGCTTTGCGTAATTGTGGTGCCGCTTGGAACTCATGTCCAATAAAAGACATCACTAAAACGTGTTTCTTCTGACAAATCACTGAAGGACAGGGAATTCCATGGCGTCTCATTCTGTGACGAGGAGGAAAAAAAGCATCATCCAGGTAAAAGAAGGGCAAATGATTTAATATTTTGAAATCAAAAGTTTAAGCATATCAAAAAGTTTTTGTTATAAACTGAATTATCTTTCAGGAATCTTTTATTAGCGGACTGTTGTCCTCATCTTGGATTAGGTGTTATTACATTACGTTTCGGCCAACTATACCTCTGGCCTTCGT
>JAYKTE010385703.1:0-10725 GCA_036873565.1 Xipholeptos notoides
GGAATGTGGGGATTCATACCTTTCCCAACAGTATTAGTACGAATATGAATGCAAACGGAACAACTGGGATTCGAACTTGCGTTCTACGATTCTGAGGTCCGACTGCCTACCGATTGGCCCAAATCGACTTCCCCACAACAGTTTATGATATAGGAGATAATGGATGAACAGTTATATTGCCATAACCAGAAAATAGTTGTACACTGTTAAAGTATGAAAATGGTTTTAGTGTTAAAATTTGATTTTTTATTCACAAATGTTTTTTGCATTTTCTTTGGTTTTAAAATTTAAGCAGTTTGTTTTTCTGAGTTTCAAAGGTTTTTGATTTTCTCTATAACCAGCTTTGTAATGTAATGAAAGGGGCAGATTAAATCTCGGCACTACAGAGAGGCAAACATGGTATTGGCAGATTTTTCCAATGGTAAACGGTCTGGCAATGTGGCATGATAATCATACAATATTTTTGTAGAATTCGGTCACTGCCGAGATGAGATTAAATGGGTCACTGTGCAGCAATGTCACGTGGAAACACAGCAAAAACCTGGATATGAATTTGGCCGAAGCGAGGAGAGACGAGAGTTCGGACAAAGCTAGAGCCAAGGAAGATTCACAACCAACAACACCTGACGCTGACGGCAAAGTGTTAAATGGAACGATAGATAAAAAGACAATAGCAGAGGAACAAGTGTTTCAACAGACAGTTCTAACAATTAACCCAAATAGTGTTGTTCTGTGCGTGGTGCATTGCAAGGTTAGCATTTGTTCCCGAGCTGGTCAATAAAGAACTATCTGTATTTGCATTCGTGTTATCTTTCCTATTTCTCTTTTCTTTCGCACGAAAATATAGAGTGTAAAAGGGGTCCACGACGTTACAGCTTGAAGAGTTCTGGCTGAATCAGTTGATTCAGACATTGATCAAATCGGCCCACAAATGAATTTTGTCTGGCCCACCATCTTACACTAGATATGATCTAAATATATGCAAACCGAGTCAAAGTGATAATTGAGAGCCTGAATATCTCACATCTAAATTTTTTTAAATCTTTTTTTTACCTGGATAGTGAAGATTAGAGAATTAAAGATGGATTAAGAGAGAGGGTTCAATAGGATATAATACCCTGAAATATTTCCCTTTTTAGATTTTTTTTTGTTCCTACAGTATAATAAGGATTTTTTGGTTAAATATGTTTGTATTTTATTTCTTTTTGTTATTACTGCAGTAAAATAAGTGGTATTGTTTAAATACAATTATGATATATTGAATCCTTGCTTTCTTTGACCATCCAGAAAATTCATTTATGTTAATAACATGCTTCTTCATGACACTGCAGCCATAGCTGTTTGGTCCTCCTCCATGACACTTTATATCTGTAACTCTCCAAAGGGTTGCCAATCTAAGTAATGCTTCTATAAATTTATGATTTTTAGAGCAAAATCTGTTATTTTAGTAAAATGAATTATTACAATATATATCACGAGAGATGATATTTCTTATGAAATAATAATACATCATTCCATACTAGTCTTATAGAAATGAGCCTTTGTAAATATTCTAACCTTTAGTATACAATATTGTTTTACTGACTCACATTCCTAATGAACAAAATAGTCCCGGCTTGCTTTATTTATTTAATTTTCTTTCACCTTTCTTAGTCATTTAATACCAAAATTCTGTTTATTGAACTATTGAACTATAGAACAAAATAAAGATCAAACCTTAGCACTTATAACTTCATGCACAATAAACTAAATCTGATTAAACTACTCCAAAAGTAATCCATACAAAAGATACATTTTTTTGGTTGAAAATTAAAGTATTTCAACTTTTAAGTTTCTAGCTCTTACCAAAAAAAAAAACCTAGCATTTTATATATAGGTTTGTTCATCCAATTAATGCATAACAGCACAAGATAAAAAAAATTAGCACATTTCAAATGGAAGTGAGAAAATTCATGTTAGGATATATTTGTTGAAATTTGTTTTAAGTAAGAAAAAATAAAAAATAAAATGAAAATTTCAAAAAACTTACAAGTGAATTTACAAGAGTGAAAAATCAATGTTAAATTTTCACATTCTCAAAAATATTCTAACAAAATTTTGTAAAATACAAAGTAAGAAAATACAATAAAAACGTTTTTAAAAAGCACTATCTTCAGCAGATTCATTTGATAGTAAAGAAAAATAATTGAATAACATCATGATGATTGAAAGCATGGGTAACAATAAAAGAAAAAGTTTTTTTCATTTTTTTTTTTGGTTTTTAAAGACAACTCTTGTCTCGGTAAAGAGAAAGCAACATTATTTAGGTGATAATCAGATTTGGAAAGGTGAGCCAAAAGAATATAATCTATATCTTATTAAAATTGAGATTGGGTGCTTGTATGTCTGTAATTAGAAATATTTTAATGCTTATGAATTTCCCTAAGGTCAAATTCAAAATGAATAGGTCCATATTTTAAAAATTCTAATAATATGCAACATCAAATTTTAGACAATATTCTTGGGAATGGTATGAATCAGTTTCTTTTCCCTAACTACTGCATTTGGAAAAACAGGTCTGTGGAGTAAGAATTGGAAGCAATTAACACTTTTACTGCTATTCATTTGCCTACTGCTACCCCCAGTTATTCTTAAAGAAAATCTCATATTCTAACCTACATATTTTATTACACAGAAAACTGGCACCATTTTCATAACCACTACCCGACTAAGAAACAATGTACCAATACATTAAATTAATTGGATGATAGAACAGTTTGAATTAACCATAATTTATTATAGATGGCGCAACAGGACACTCATACCAGCAGTGTGCAAAAAACGTAGGGTTTCTGTACTTAGCCAGCTGGAGCAAAATAAGAAAAACAGCTAAAAAGTCATGTTTTAAGACCATCATTAACATAGTTTTTAAGGATTGAGTTACAGAGGAAGAAAGAAATATTTTAAAGAAGATTAGATTCATATTAGAAAAACATTCAACTGTGTAAGACTAGAATATTTTTAACACTATGGTTGTGGTTATGAAACAGTATAGGTGCATCTTTAAAATTATTATTATGGTTATTGTTGAAGGGGTGCATATGAAGCTCTATGGGCATTATTGATTTTGATGTCACATTTATGCTCATGTATACGTTTGTATAAAAGACATCCTGTTTGACCTATGTAAATTAAATCACATTACATGAAATGGAATAAGCACCAGCATCATATTTAATATGTAGTTTAGAGGATTTTAAGGCTAAAGATAGAATTGGAAGATAGTATTTATATTCAAACTATCGTTTCCATTTGCATAACTCTAAAATAAATCAAGGGAAATAATTCGGTATGTCATAAATGCTATTCTCATGGAAAACCTTTTTTATAAACAATTAAAAAAGGTCTATGGTACCATTTCTTTAATTTTTCACCAAGAAAAGGGTATTTGAAGATATTAAAAATACAATGTCCTACCTACATAAATTTGCTAAAAACTTTCATTAAAATCGAATGTTAATGTGAAAACAAAAAACAAACACAGACACATACAATACACGGAATAATTCACATTTTCGGAGATTAATAACATAAAAAGGAAGTTGCAAAGAAAAAAAACATTAGTTAAGAAAAATAGTTCCAGTATTAAATGACCACAAAATGTAAATGCTGTAAAGCAAAAAGATTGAAACTCGCATTCACAATCATTTTATCTAGCATATCATTCAATAGTGTTTATGAAAGTTTAGTTGTGTTAAATTTTATTCACAACTCAATTCATTAATATGCATTAGAATATTGCAATCAGTGTTATATATGACTAAGCAATGATGATTTATATATGTGATATAGCTAATTTTGATGATAATTCTAATGAATAGTTATATGATTTCTCATTGATTTCTAATGTTATTTCTTCATTCTTAAATAAAAAAAGTAGAACTATAAATATAGAAAAGTTAAAACCAAAACCAGAATATTTTGTCATGTATGTAGGTTCTATCAAATTCAAACTAAAATATCTAGTCAGACTTATGTGTGTGTGTTTGTAGTTGATTAGCATAGATATGAAGTCAATAACTTCTGGTAACTCTCAGTTTTTCGTCTGTACAATCATCACTACTGGTTGGATGATTGAACAATTGAAAAGCCGATAGCCACTAAAGGCTGCTGAAACTGTGTCTATGCTAATCAACTATACATGCTCTATCATTAATATTAAGCACTTAAAATATAGCGATAAATTTCACTGTATGAGTTTATATATCGTATTTAAGTAATTAAAGTTATTCGAACTTCTGTCATTTTCAGTGTTTTCTTCAATGAAGAAAACACAAGATGAGAGTAGAAGTTTGAATAAATTATGAATTTTGATTAAATTTACCAAAACGAAAACAATAACAACATACTAAACACAAAGCGAGAAAACAGTAGACAGCTATATTATCTTTATTATCAACTAATCTGCAGGGTATCCCAAAGTGTGGTATCAAATCATGTTCTACTGAAAAGGCCACCAATCACATGTATTCATTTGTCAGACCTTTTTAACCAATTAGATATAGAACAGCTTACAACTCATGCCCTATACAGTTATTGCATCAAAGAATAAAGACATAAGAAAGATAGAAGTTTAACAACCTAGTCAAAGGGTTAAAAGTTATAAATATTACCTATTTATGTTTGGGTCTTTTTTTTTGTAAACATGCACCATCTGAGATAAAATATACAGTAGATGAGGCTTGCATAATAACTTTGCAGCTGTCTGCCAGTCAAAAAATAAGACTAAATAAGGTGCTAAACTTCACTTCAAGGAAGAAAGTACCATAAATGACTTCATAGCAAGAATAATATTCAACCTATAAAATGAAAATTTCAAAGATAACAGTGATCATAAAGAAAGATATGTATTCTTCTAATGCCCAAACCAAAGACAAGCAAAATTTATCCCTTTCACCTATGCTACATAACTAATAGTCAAAGAAATTGTTCAAATATTTTATACTTTCCAGCATTGCTTAGGAAAGTAGTAGATAATATTTTCCACATAATTCAAGACATCAGGTTCCTAGGCAGTCATAAAAAGAGAGAAATCATAGTAGAATCAGCAATATTTCAAGCAATAATAAAAAAAAAAATGCGATTATCATGTCAACCATTCTGATAAGTTTTCACCAAAATTTGCTTTTCATCGTCAGCATCTGGTCAAGATGGCTCAGATATTCATGACCAAATAATCTCTAACTGTTCGCTAAAATTTTAAATATTTTCAAAGAATTTCAATTAAACAAATTAATGTGAAAAATTTGATTTTTTCAATCAAAGACGGATAAGTTCATAAAAAAATTGCTTGAATCAATTTTAATCCTCAATAATAATCAGACAAGTTTCTTACAGTAAGCTAAGTTAGTTTAAGATTGCTACTATTCATTCACACATTCACTTTTATTTAACACAACATGCACATGCATCTGCAGTCCAGGCAGCTTACATTTAAAGTTCATGACCTCAAATCAGTAATCACTCTGTCCACTATGATAAGAAGGGACCTCTGTATAAATTGGATTTTCAAATCAATATCACAAATATGTAAGTATTTATATAAAAAATTTTGTTGATTAATGATTAAACTGACAATTAAAAAAAAATTAGGTCATCTATCACAGTAGTTCTTTTTTTTTTTTTTTTTGTACTTTCTTTTCAGATGTGAGAGAAAAGTTAAGAAATAAATAAATGGTAGTATTTTTTAAAATTAACTTCACTTGTCAAAATTTAAGTCAATTTTGAAGTATATTTTCTTTAAATTTGATAGGTAATGAATTTAATAATATCCACTTAAAATATTTTTAAAACATTCATATTTGAAGGAGGTCAAATTGTTTGGAAATCAAGAGTACACCACACAAAAAAGAAGGGAAAAGGGGTTCATGATCAAAAAAAGATTGAGAAACAAATTACATGAAGATTTTTTTTATCTGTTTTTCTAAAACCCTTAAAAATCTTAAAATGCAACCCTATTTAACCCATAAATAACTGAAGATTAGAGAGTAGATGAAGGATACCTACTAGAAATTTATGAACATAAAAGAACAATTATCACCTGTTAAGTCACTGGCAATAAAAAAACACTTTTATTAGCCTGTAAAAGTGGTGAGGGGGATTTTTTGAAAATACTATGTATAAAATCATGAGAAATTTTTCCATGAATTTTCTCAAGCAAAATTTAGTTGCATTAATCAATTCATAATGTCAATCTTAATCTATATCTTGGATGCTGAAATCATGGCTAGCTTTGCCTCAAAATCTCACCAATTACAATTCAGCTTTTTATTCACCGCATCAATATTTACAGCATCAATGATGGTTTTATCAAAGTTTGTGTTGTTAAAATTAAATTCTCACAAATGTACAACATCTGCACTTCGAGAAAAATAGTATAATGTTCAGGATAGTATTGGCATTCGTGTGCCGATTTTTCTTTTTCCACTCTAAGTGTAGGTCACAGAATAAATCTAAAGTGATTTTACAGGCAATTAAAAATGATTTAGGGTTAGGTAAATGTGTGTATTATCTTCTTTGTGTATAATCAAAGTCAAAAAAACATACAAAGTTGCTTGACATGAATGGGGCTGCTTTATCACTATGAGAAATGGAGAAAAGGAGCTTTCCAATAATAAAGCAAAATATGGTATGAAATATTCATTTTGAAGTTTACATAGCAATCTAATGTGTGTGTGTAACAGCTAAATTTCCAGCTCAAAACCAAAAAACTTTCCAGAGGTCTGAATACCCTATATATAAAATTTCAAGTCTGTAGAACAAAAATTGGCTGAGGAGTTTGCTAGAGACTGGCTCTGTCCTCACACATTTTCACTTTTATAGATATACAGGTTGCATAGCATTAATAATACTGATTAAGAAAAAGTAAGAAAACTCATAAAAGAAATTTTTGACATGATATCTCAGTCCTGAGTCCTGGTTTCAAAATACAATTTGAATAAAGAGTAAAATCGTCATTGCTAATTAACAGGTTAATGAATGATGAATGACAAAAATGAGTTTAATTTTTGAGACAGCGTAAAAATATTATTGTCATTACTATCCAATAAAAAACTTTATGGTCTTACATCACCCACTTGGTAACATTTCAAACCATCACTTGCTTCAATTTCTAACTTCATATGTAAATGGAACTTTATCTGTCTGTCTGTCTGTCTGTCTGTCTGTGTGTATGTTTAATCCCTATGAACTCCGAAAAGGCTGAACAGATTTTCTTGAAATTTTTCACAGATGTACTTCATATCTTTAGGAGTGTTTTGAACTAGGTTTTGTATTGGAATCAAATCAAATGGTTTTAGTTATCAAAAAAAAATCAGCTTCTACAAAAAAGAGTGTGGCTATGATTAGGAGTAAAAGCATGAAAATTGCGATTATGAACACATAACTGCATTGTGGGCTAGTCGTTTGAGCATTTGTTTCACATCACGTGGTTGGCAGGAGTGGAATATTAACAACATTGCATGTCACTGATGTGATCCAATAAGATCAAAACATGTCCGGCACTATGTCAAAAGTTATAAAATACTTTATGTTGAATCATAACATCATAATTTGATTTAAATACATATATTTTGTTGCGCAGACAATGCCGAGCTATTCTGCCAGTACTAAATAATCAGAAATATTTTTTTATGCCTAAATATTTGGTTGCATAGTTATAATTATACTAAGTACATTCAGGTACTCAAAATAAGGTTTTTTAATAATTTTTATATTTTAAAAAATTTGTTTCTTTTATAAAAATAATTTCCTTGTTTTTTGTAATCTTTGGTATGACACTTGATAATCTTTTTTAGAGTTTACTGACTGTTTTCATCATCTTCACAGTATTTCAGCTGATGTATATACCCTTCAGCCTTCTTCTGGTAATTGAACTCAGAAAGCTTCATGTTGCATCATAAAATGGAGTCTTCAGAGATCTTTGAAATTAACCCTTTAATCCATCCACAGAAGTAGGCTGTTCCCAATGTATTAACCATAGCAGTGATGCAACAAATAAAGGCATTGACTTTGAGAATTAATTGAAGCTAAAAGTTTCAATCCCACTGAATGGCAATAATAACTTAAAAATACCTTACAAGATTTGACAGTTCTACCTGTATATCATGTTTGACAGAATAAGAAGTCTCCCTATATGGATTGAATAAAAGTTAAATGTGAAGTGCCAGGAAGACCCCCAATTACAATATGAAGATTTAAGTATAGTATACTTAAGCTGAATGTTGCTATTTAAAAAATGTGTTATTGAAGGTGGTAGAGTTCAATCACCTAAAGAACACCAAAATGTAATTGTGGAGATAACAATAAAAATGAAGACAAGAGACAAAAAAATTCTTAACACAAAATGATTTCCTCCTTTCATTGATTATTATATTTTTATTTTGTCTATTTATCATGGAGACTACGGTCCTCATTTTTGTAGTTACCAATTCATTATCTTTCAGCCAGTTTACCCTTTCTTGGCCTACTTTAGATTTTCTGTTCATGTTCAGAATCTAAACTGCACTCTGAAGGTGTTTGTGCTGTCAAATTAATGTCTTTAATTCTTAAACAGAAAATGTGTGTTCTTTGTTTTGTAAAAAGCCAGTCAACATGAGGAACATACCAAGTTCTAAAAAGATGTAATCCAAACAGGCTATTTTTTCTTACTTGTTTGTTGCACTTGATTACGTTTTTTTTAAGTTTAGTAAAAAGTAACCACTTAGTACCAAAAGTACTCAAGACAAAGTAAGGTTGGGTAAACATTAAAACATAAAATACTGATTTTGATAAAAAAAACTGATATAATCTATTCTAAACATTCCATTATTGTTCGAAACAATATTGCAAGGTTTAAAATTGATTATTTGTTTTTTTAACAAAATATATATTTTTCAAAAAGAATATTGATTTTCTATGAAGTAAAATAGGCTCTCGTTAAATCGTTTACTTATATTCAAAAACACAACCTTTATAGCCAATATTCTCTACCTTTCTTCAACTTGGGAAGTTTTCCAGTAAACAGGTTGCAGTTGTGAGAGTGCACATTAATCTTCCAAAATTCAAGCAAATTTAATACCTCAAGGACAAGTGTCATATCAGCCAAAATGTTGTGAATCTACAATTACTATAAAAGTGACCTTGTCTTTCTGTCTGAAGAATGGTCTCTATCTACCAAAGTACAATTGTTGGTCTAGAGACTTGACATTTGATATATTCCGACTTGTGTAACAAATTTGATTGGTTTTGAGCTGGAAAAATAGCTGCTAAGGGGTTAAACATTAAAAAATTTGATCATTGCGAGCTCATGGTTTCCATTGTGCGGGGGGGGGGGTTCATTGGTCATTGGGGTGTCATGTAACCGCACGGTGACGACAGTTTTCTTAGAAAGAAAAACAGTATTGGAATTACAAAAAACACAGATCACAATAACCCCATAAACAAAGTCGCCAATACCGCTTCTTCGGCGCTTAGAACTGAACTGAACTGCTCCTAAAAATTCAAATAATTTCAATAATGATAAGAATAATCAAAACTAAAGTTAACTGATAAATAAAGGCAATAATTTCGTTTTATTTTGATGATTTGATCTATTTTAGAAAATGAATAAATAAATCAAGGGTTTTATTTTGATGATTTGATCTATTTTAGAAAATGAATAAATAAATCAAGGGCAGGTAACTTCCTTTTGCGAGGCAACTGGAAATAAATCTATTGTTGGTCAAATAAATAAAACAACATTCTTCAAGGTTTGATTATTTTTTAGGCAGTCTTGCAGATAGGACCGTACCAGTCTCAAATAGGGTTATAAATTTTAGCGGCGGAAATTTTCGCTTATCACCGGTTTAAAAAGAAACCAATCGAACGAAACAAATTAAACGAACAAATTATGATTTATTTACATAACAAAACAACCAAGAAAATAAAATTTATTTTACAGAACAAAACCAACAAAATTAAAGGATAAATAAATGAATTTTTAAAACTTATATTTAAAGACTGAATAAATATATTTTTTTAACAATTTAACAGAACAAAATTAAAGGTTCTCATTATTTATTTGTTTAGTAAAAATTTATAATTAAGAATAATACTTTCAAAAGAAAAATATTCAATAAAATATACTAATTTAATCAACAAACAATCGTGTACAATCGTGTGTAATTAAGCGTAATGAAAAAAACAGTATGTCACGTGTATTTACGGTCTCATGCGAAAATTAACCACCGGAAAATTTGTAACCCTTTAAAGACTGAATAAATATTTTTTTAAACAATTTAACAGAACAAAACCAACAAAATTAAAGAATAAATAAATGAATTTTTAAAACTTATATTGTTCTTTGAAAACTAATACTTTCAAACGAAAAAGATTCAATAAAATATACTAATTTAATAAATAAAAAACAATCGTGTACAATGAAGCGTAATAAAAAACAGTATGTCACGTGTCTTTACGGCGTCATGCAAAAATAAATACCGCGGCAAATTTGTAACCTTATTTAAAACTGATCCGGCGTACAATGCAAGAATGCCACAATTTCTGTTAAATAAATAGTTCTAATTTATTTAAATATTTTCTTCGTTTACGTAATTTAATCAAGTGTTTACGTCAAATCCGTATTTCCCACTACAAAATTATTAATAATACGTGACTTGACGGTGAATATGCCGAGTGTGTCCCCGATAGATTTATGGTCCCTGTTTT
>JAYKTE010385814.1:0-10725 GCA_036873565.1 Xipholeptos notoides
TTTTCTCTTTATCTTTGTGTTTTTTTCTCTATATCTTTCTCTCTCTCTCTCTCTCTCTCTCTCTCTCTCTCTCTCTCTCTCTCTCTCTCTCTTTATTTATTTAACTCTTTCTACTCTATCTCTTTCTACCTTCCTCTCTCTCTCTTTTTTATTTCTTTCTTTTTTCTTTTTCGCTTCCTCTCTCCTTTTCATTCTCATTCTTTTATTCTGTGAATTGTTCACTTACAATTCTAGGAAGAGACTAGAAGAGTAGAAAGATTTACGATGGACTTATTTACCATTATGATAAACTCTTCTCTCTAAAAAGTCTTATGATGGACTTAATTACCATTAAGATAATAAACACTTTACCTCTATAAATACAAATCTAGGTAGAGACTACAAAAGAAGGAGAAAGTGTTACGATGGACATACATAACCATTATAATAATGAACTCTTTCCCTCTACAAATACAAGTCTTGGTGGAAACTGGAAAAAAGGGAGAAATTGTTATGATGGGCTTACCATTATAATAATGAATTCTTCCCAAAAATAAATACAAGTCTAGGTAGGGACTTGAAGATGAAGGAAAAAGTGTTACGATGGACTTACTATCATAATGAACTCTTTCTCTCAATAAATACAAGTCTACAAGACAGGATTATGGCGCACTTACCATTATAATAACGAATTTTACCCTCTCTGTATTTATAAAAGTCTAGCTAGAGACTGCGGAAGAAGAAGGGGTTATGATGGACTTACCATTATAATAATGATATGTTTCGCTCAGTAGATATGAGTCTAGGTAGGGACTAGAGAAGAAAGTAAAAGTGTTATGGTGGAGTAATTTACCATTAAGATAATGAATATCTTTTCCTTTATAAATACAAGTCTAGGTAGAGACTACAAAAGGAGGAAAAAGTGTTATGATGGACTTAAATAACCATTATAATAATGAACTCTTTCTTCTATAAATACAAGTCTGGATAGAGACTAGAAGATGGAGAAACTGTTATAGGGGACTTACCATTATAATAATGAACTCTTACCCTCTATAAACACAAGTCTACGTAGAGACTACACACGAAGGAGAAGGTGTCATGGAAGACTTACCATTATAATAATAAAATATTCGCCTCAATAAATACAAGTCTTGATAAAGACTAGAATAAATCGAGAAAGTGTTATGGTGGACATACCATTAAAATAACGAATTCTTCACCCCTATAAATACAAGTCTATGTAGAGACTTGGAAATGAAGGAGAAAGTATTATGGTGGACTTACTTACTAGTATAATAATCAACTTTCTCCCCTCAATAAATACAAGTCTAGGTAGAGACTAGAAGATGAAGGAGAAAGTTTTAGTGGACTTACCATAATAATAAAGGATCTCTTTCCCATAATAAATTATCAATGTAGGTATCGACTAGGGAAGAAGGAAAAAGCCGCGTCTGGATAATTCTACTAGCTTTACTACTGCAATTGAACAACTACTGCTACATTTGTTCTTGCTGGACTATGGTTCATCCAAACTTCATGATACGTGCCTAGTACTGTAAACACAACCTCAAATAATCCACAACATTCTGGCAAAGAGGAGTATAAACACAACATATTTTTTCGTTCTTTCTCAATTTCTCTCTCCCTCTCTTCCTCTCTCTCCCTTTTCCTTCTCTCTCTCTCTCTCTCTCTCTCTCTCTTTCTCCCTTTTTCACTTTTTCTACCTCTTCCCTACTCCATGTCTAAGCTTCTCCCCTTCATATGTATCTCTCTCTCTCTCTCTCTCTCTCTCCACTTAGTCTCTCCACTCTCGCTATCGATATGTCTCTTGATATTGGTGTGTGTATCAAAAGATAAAAGCACATGCGATTCCAATGAATAATGATATATATATTTTTAAAATGCCAAAATATTTCGAATATCAATTTCTATTCTTGTTCACTAACCAACAGATTAAAAATACGTGGTTCTATTGGTGTATTTGTGATTCAAATGAATAATTGGATATATAAGAACAATGAAATATTTATATTAGTTATTGATACTCTTGTTCACTTACCAACCAATTAAAAAGCTCGATTCTATTTAAGTATGTAATAGAGTATTTTCAATGATTTGACTAACAATTATATGCCGTTATGTTTTATGGCACAGTCATACCTGTATTTAATAAATATCACAATGAATATCTAAATGGAACTCTGTGTGTCTGTTTATTTGTGTGTCTGTGTGCAAGTTTGTTCCCTATGGACTAAAAAATGGCTCTGCCGATTTTCTTGAAGATTTATACAGTTGTTTTTTACGTATTTGAGAGTGTTCTTACATAGGAGTGGTTTCGGAATACACCCGATAAGTATCGAAAATCGATAATAAAGAAAAATCCAACTTAAATGAAATTTTACACACTCTTGCAATCTACTAATGAAAGGATTGTTCAAAAGTTTAATGATTACAGACCACAGACTACTTTACCAAGTTTTCGTTTAGAGACTTGAAATTTGAGACACGGCGTATTTTCGGCTTTCAAAAGATTGCAACAGTTTTCTTAGAAAGAAAAATCTTGGAATTACAGAAAACACACATCAAAATAGGCACAAAAGGAGCATCAAAGCAACCCCCGAGCACGACCAGGCAATCCTTCTATTATCTACTGATTCCCATAGCTACCCTAAAATTAGTATTGACTTTGAAAACAAGCAAACTCGTATAGACCTGATTGATGTCATAGGGGATGTGTCATCTCTAATTTAGCTCTTTGTCCCCTGCCACCGCCTGTTTCGATTGTTCAACATAACTTTGCTGATACCGAGACGTCAACTTAAAATAGAATAAACCTAACCTTGATAGGAGCCGGGGCCTGAAAAGGTCACCATCAAACAACTCCTCCGCTCCCTTGTAGGGTGCTGAACGTGACGTTCGTGTCAAACAATTTTGTTCTTTGCAAACTGCTGCTGCTTCCGCATCATCTCTCAGGAATCCATTTTTTGGGTTTTGGCATTTTTTTTTACACCGGAAGAAAAAAAAATTAAAGAAAATAAAAACGACGAACTTTATTGTTCCAAACGGGCGTCGTTCCAAAAGTAATGCCCCTATGATTTTATACACGAGGGTTGTTCCAAAAGTAATGCCACCTATCTTTCATATATAAGGGTGGTAATTTTATGCAATATGCGGTGGTGGTCCCTGAATATTATATGAATTTTGAAAAAGAGAGAAGAAGCGATATCAAGGTTCGAGTTCGAGTGTTTGGTTCAATATCTATGCTTGAGTCTGTGTGTTTGTGTATGTTTGTTCGTGTGTGTGTTCACGCGCATGCGCATCTGTGTGTGTCTCTCTCTCTGTGTATGTAAGCGTGTGTCTTAAATGTGTATGTTTATGTGTGTTCCTAATTATATTTGTTTTTGTTTTTTACGGCATATCAACCTTTCTAGGTCATTTAATGCCGAGAACAATCTTTTCTTGATAAATGTTCTTTCTGTCCACACAGTTTTTTTAAAAACACAATATGCACTATTTAATCCATAGCCGGGGGGAATGTGTGGATTCATATCTTTCCCAAGGGTATTAGTTCAAATATGAACGCAAACGGAACGACTCAAGTATTACGATTTCAAAGTCCGACTGCCTATCCACTGTTCCAAGTCGATTCCCGTGTGTTTTTGTGTCTGTCCTTGTGTGTATATGTTTGTGTCTGTGCTTATGTGTGTGTATGTGTGTGGTTGTGTCTATGCAGACGGTTATCAATTCACCGATGAACAGACAACGCCTGGCAAATTGGTGTTGTTAGTCTACGTTAATGTCCTTAAATTTGTTCTGATTTTTACTTCCTTTCGACAAGACGAAACTCTTCTCTTCTCTTTGCCGCTTCCCCCGTTATAGCCGCTCCTCGTCTTCCCGAAACATTTAGTCGTTCATGCACGGGAGAGCGGGCGAGTGAGTGATTCAAGAGCGGGTCGTGATGTGGGCTGCGGCGCGGGCTTTGGGTCAGGCCGTAGCTCTTCTCATTTTCATATGATTATGCTTGTTGCGAGAGACACCGGAAGTACCGACGAAACGACCCACCTTTCAGCCGCCACTCTAACAGACACGTCGTTTAAATGGGAAACATGAATAAATGCATGGTTGGGTTTTTTTCTTGTTTTTTTTTTTTTACTTTGTTTAGTTTAGCTCGTTTTACAGCATATCAAAACTTTTAGGTCATTTAATGCCGGGAATAATTATTTTTGATAAAAGTGTGACAAGGCAAAGCGGGGAGATTCATACCTTTCCCAAGGGTATTAGTCCAAATATTAACGAAAACAGAACAACTAGGATTTGAACTCGCATATTATCATTCCTAAATCTAACTGCTCATCCACAGCCCCAAGTTGACTTCCAAGCTATTTGAGTAATAACAAATTTTAAAAAATTCTAAAACCCATTCGTTTAGTTTTTGCTTCTTTTTTTTTTGTTTTTGTTGTTTTTTAGGGTTGTTGTTTTGTTTTTTTTTGTTTTTTTCTTCAATTTAACCTGAAGAAGACCGAAAGGTTAATCGTCCTTATTGATGGCCCTCTTGTGCTATTATAGTCATCAAAGATTCAAACAATTTTAAAATCCATTTTTTTTCAATTTTACCTGAAAAAGACCGAACGGTTCATCAGCCGAAACACCGTGAAGATAAAAATGAGGATGAGGACAATAGTATGAAAATTTGAAACACAAGTAATCTCTCTTCTTAATGTGGAACGTTACACTGCTGAATTTCAGCCACAGAATTTGATATATGCTAAAACGTTTTACGTGTATTTACACCGGTGTTGACCTTCAAAGTGATAGCTAACTAATTGATGAATTGATACCAAATAACCAATTACGAAACAATACAAATCTCGCTTTGTTCTAACTCTTCTTTTTAATAACTAGGATTTATCAGTATTTTCCGTTTATTACACTTTTCTTCTTCTCCTGCCTTTAGCTGGTGATGGGTACAGGGACCGTGATCCTCCGTCTTGTGGAATACCAGAACAACGAAGGACTGGGCCGAAATGGTCAGTGCTGTGATGGACGCTGGTTTATGTGTGGGTCTGCTTGTGATCACATCTTTTATATTTGCCTCGACAAGCAATCAGGGTAAGTTGTTGTTGAGGTGATATACAGAATATGAACAAAAAAAAACCCAACAAAAATACAAAAATAATAATAATATAGATAGTTAAATTACAATAATAAAAAAATTGTAATGATACTTAATGGCGATTTATGAGATTAAGGATAAATGAAAGAGTGTTTAGGTTTCTGGGATAAGATAGACAGAATAATTAATAGATAATATGTTGTTGTTGTTGTTGTTGTTGTTGCAGCTACTGTTGTTGTTGTTTTTGGTGGCGTTGTTGTTTAGCAGGAAGACGTCTCTTTACCCATTCGGGCACGGGTCAGTCTTCCGGTTGTTTATAGTGTTTTTCGCCGTTTCAGAGTATTCTGAAACAGAAACACCAAGTTCTCAACGAAGCGGGTAACTCTATTCGAGGACGTTTTTAGCCGAAAAGCTGCTTCCATACTCGATCGGTGTGAGGGGGTGGTGCGTAAGGGTGGATAGCAGGAAGGGGGAGGGCATGTTATTCTGTTCGAAGTGTTGATGGTTTCGGCTGCTCATGTTATGACCCGCCGACCGGCCTGGTGCGATACCTCATATTCGTAAGCGGCCACCCATCTTAGTACTGAACAGGTTTTACGTTGCTTAACTTTGGTGATCTGGCAGGAACCGGTGTTTCTAACAACCGTGCTTGTTGCTGCTGCTGCTGTTGTTGTTGTTATTGTTCTCTATCTGTCTGTTGAGCAGACATCCTTTCGGGCTGAAATCAACCCCCCACCTGTTATTGACAAAGCTCTTTTCAATTTCAATATATATAACATAATTATATAGAAGTATGTATAGAATATACGAGGGTCGTTCCAAAGATAATGTCTCCTTTTTTTTTATTCCCCTTGAAAGCATCAGAGGAGATTGCAATTTTTAACAAATATTATTTTAAACTTTGTTTTCTTGTTTTGAAACCCTTGTCTTTCTGCTTGCAGAACTCAAGATATTAATTCTTGTCGATATGGACAAAAGGAGAGCGGAGAAATTACAAACCAAAACAATATTCGCTTCGGATCAAACATTGCTGGACTTAAAAACCCAATGAAATTCACTCTGGACACAGTGCCCGTAAGTATACACTTTTAAAATCAGAAAACCTTTCAGACTAATTCATTTTTTTTACGCCTCATATCTATATTTATAATTTAGATCCTTTGGATATAAATCCCACCAGAATCGGGTTTCCCAATCAGTAAAAAAAAATCTAATTCCAACAGAACTTGGTTAATTTCCTTACTACCGATATTTGTTACTAAAATCTGTTGGATATGAATCCTGTCTAGGATCGGATTTCCCTATCAGTAAAAAAAGAAGAAAATCTAATTCCAACAGAACTGTGTTAATTTCCTTACACCACATGCCGATATTTTTTATCGAGATCTGTTGCATATAAATTCCCCATAGGATCAGATTTCCCAATCAGAAACAAATCTAATTCCCACAGATCTGGATTAATTTCTCTTACACCATATAGTGATATTTGTTTGTTTAGTTTAACGGCATATCAACATTTTTAGGTCATTTAATGCTGGGAACAATAATTTTTGGGAAACGTTATTTTTGTCCACACATAGGTTATTTTAATAATACAACATGCACTATTTAATCCATAGCTGGAGAGAATGTGGGGATGAATACTGTACCCAAGGGTATTGGTCTAAATATAAATGCAAGCGAAACGATTCTTAAGTCCGACTGTCTATCCACTGTCACAAGCAGTCTTGCCACGATATTTGTTACCATATCTGTCGAATGTAAATTCCATCTATGATCGAGTTTCTCTAATATTAAAAAGTTCTTATGAGATGACTGAATAATTTTTATGGTTTCAGGTTCAAATGAACAGCTACAGCAGGAATCGGAATACACCCTACTAAAACCTGATTGTCACCGCTGGTAGATTTCAAGAATGCATTCTGGACGTTAAGACACTTTAGAAGAACGAAACGTGGAATGCTTCAGACTGCTTTTAACCATCTTGCATGCATCAAGTATAAGTTTTGAGGGGCATAATAGATTCAAGGAGGGTAGGGAGTCTGTGAGGGATGATGAGAGGTGTGGGAGGACTAAGGAAGTCAGAACACCAGAGCTGATTGACCAAATAAAGAATTTCATGGATAAGAACCACTGTGTGTCCATAGAGACAATAAGTGCACAGTTTGATGTCAGTGTAGGAACTGTATACACAATTGTTCGCGAGGAAATTAAGATGCGGAAGATTTCAGCAAGTTTGTCCCAATGGTGCTCAGAGAAAATCAGAAATAAAGATGTTGTCATGACAGCAGGGAGATAGTCGATCTGATCAATTCAGATCCTGCAGTTCATGGTGCCCTGGTGACCTGCGATTAGAGCTAGTTCTACTGCTATGACCCGGAGACCAAGAGACAGAGTTCCCAATGGAAGCATGCTGAATCTCCTAGACCTAAGAAGGCCAGACAGAACTAATCCGCCCAGAAACTTATGATGATTCCTTTTTTAACAGCATGGGCATGATCTACATACACTGGGTTTCCGTTAGACAGCCAGTCAACAAGGAATACCATCTTCAGGTTTTAAGGGAGTTCAGGAAGAGATTCCGCCGGGAGAAGCCAGCATTCTTCAAATTGGGTCAGTGGCATTTCCACCAGGACAATGCACCAGTCCACAACCCCATCCCTGTCACAGACTATTAGAACAAAATGGGCATCAAGGCAGTTCTGCACCCTCCCTATAGTCCAGACCTTGCTCCCAGTGACTTTTGGTTATTCCATAAGCCCAAAGAAAACCTTAGAGGGTGTCGTTATGAGACAATTGAGATGATGAAAGAGACTGATGAGTGTCATTGGCAGAAGAGGACTTCCATGGAGCCTTCCTGGAGTTTCATACGTGTACTACCAATGAAAGTGCCGATACGAAAAAAGTCTGGACACTTATTCATTGTAGTTTATTATATCATCGTTCATATATCAAATTTTATTTTGTTATGAAACTTGAATTTTGTCAGGTAGACTAAAGAAGGCAGACTTAAAAAGTACTTGAAAATGCATATTGAACATCTGTGTGAACCCCGGGGTTGTATTATTGTCAATGTTCTTTATTGTTTTTCTCTTCTTTTCTTTTGTGACAGAGTAACGTGAAACTGAAAATTGATGTTTGGGACGTGGACGATAACAATCATGATCACGTGGATTATTTAGCGACGGTGATTGCTCTTTCACCTACCTTGAAAGAGGAAGACGCAGAACTTATTGACCTGAAAATTAGGAGTAGAACTGTGTAAGTCAATCAAGAAAATAGGCCATGCTCATTGTTTCTGTTGTGGTTATTGTTGTTGTTGATGATGATGATGTGGTGGTGCATGTGGTAATGATAATGGTTATGATTATGGTGGTGATGTGGTCGTAGAGGTGATAATAAGGATGATGATGATGATATAAGTTGTCATGATTACGTTTATGATGATGATGTGGTGGGGGTGATAATGATGATGATAATATGGTGGTAATGATACTGGTTATGATGATAGTGATGATGTGGTGATGGGGTGGTGGGGTTAACTGTTTCATGATGATGATGCTGTTGGTTGCCGATTTTTAATTTTTTTCTTTTTTTATATTTTTGTTTTTTCTAATTTTGTTTGATAAGCGGTAGAGAGATAAAAAAGGGAGAGCATTTTAGCGAAATTCAGAGATTTCAAAGATGGGGAAAGATTATTGATCCTTACATTATTCAGATTATCATTCTCATCTTGATTGTTATATTTACTTTGATATTATGGTTTTTTGTTTGTTTTTGTTTTGTTTTTTGTTTTTATGAAGATTAATAATAGATGATATATTGCGACGTTGTAGGGTGGAGAGAGAAACTTAAAAAGAAGATTGAATGATTTACTTACGATGGAGAAATGTTTATTGGTGGTGAAGGAGTAATTCAGAAAGTTCTTTTTATAAAAAGCGAACCCAAAACTGTATTCAGATGGTATTAGAAAATCTTCTTACTTTATGCTGCTGTCTTCCACTCGCACCCTGTTCCATAGTCGGCCCATTCCTTCTCTATGCGTCTCCGGAAAATAGCTAGTCTTAGCTGGAATACGAAAGTTTTTCAGAGAAACACAAAGAAGGAATTTGTAAATTTATATCTTATTACTTTTCTTCTGAAACCCTGTCACCGTACCATCCGACATGCTCCCTCTCCCTGCACTCCTCACTCTACAACACTGCTTGACTGCCTGACTCCAACTAACTCACTTCACCCCCTTATCTAAAGTTAAGTGACGTCAGCTATGTACAGGGACCCAAAAGTGCCATAACTCTACAATATAGATTACCAGGACTTCTATTCTCATCTTAATTATTATGTTTACTTTTATACTATGTTATAGAGATTTTGAGATGAGGATTGATAATTCATGTTATTTAGATTACTCAGACTATTAATCTCATTTTGATTATTATATTTACTTTGATATTATTTTGGGGATTTTGAAATGAGCTAAATGACCAGGATTATGGGTCATATAGGGTTTCGGTAACCAGGGGTCGTATAAGCCATTCAGAAAAATAAACACGTGCTTTGGGCATCGAAGGAAGGGGGGTACCAAAATATTTTCATAGCCGAATTTTTAATGGTACTTCATTGGTTAATTAAACAATTCGAGTTGGTCAGACGACTTGGAGCTTAATATTGGCTCAGTTGAAATAAATTGTGTGTGATTTATTATGTAATATACAAGCCGATGTGTTATCTAAGATTAGTTTTGAGGATTTGGGCAAAGACTTTGCAGTTAAAAAAATCAGTAGAACACTTTCAAATGTAAGTAAAAGTTGTTTTCTTTCTTACTGTTGTTTTGATTTATTTCGATGAATAATATCTTCTGCGGTTTATTGTGTTTATATTTTAAATGACATATATAGGGCACCACAGTTTTAAGTGCTTACGGCCCTGCCTGTGACTATATAAGCCTAATTTTTTCTTGTAAATATTGACTTGAAATCGTAATTAGTTTTATTGTTTTATTCCTATTCCAGAATGTTCGCCGAAATGAAGGTTTTCTGTGACAAAGATTTTTATGGTAAAGGTTGTAACGTGTTTTGCCGTTCGGGAAAAGCTGATCATTTCTCGTGTGATCTTGACACGGGTGCTAAGGTGTGTCATGAGGGTAAGAAATTGGAAATTTCTTCTTCTTTTATCTGACTTCTTTGCTACTTTTCGTGGAAAAACAATACTCGGTTCTCAGAAAATGGCTTAGGAGGTATATGAATGGTGAAACTTTGAAAAACTTTGAAAGAAGGATATGTAAAACAGAAAATAATTTTTGTCAGGAGTGGGAAATACATACGTATATATTTTATCACGGTCACACTCCGTTTTTCATTTAAAGGTGCTAGAGTCCCTTTACATCAGGTCTCATGAGCACTCTCTCTGCAAGCAAAGGCACTCTTTGTTGGGGCTTGCTGTGATAGGACTCTAGTTCCTTTTCCATTCCATTCTATCATTCCAGTCTATCATTCGCTATTTGTTTACACATCCCAGAGAAGTCGACTTGTTAAGTGAGGGTGAAACCGGTTGTCGTCATTTTTCTTTTTAATCTATTCTTATATTTTAGTTACTTCCTCCCCCTATTACTTTTTTTTCTCTATTTTACT
>JAYKTE010385924.1:0-10725 GCA_036873565.1 Xipholeptos notoides
GTGATAAGCGAAAATTTCCCCCGTTAAAATTTATAACCCTATTTGAGACTGGTTCGGCCCCAACTGCAAGACTGCCAGATTATGGACACCACAAATTTACGCATTTTTGTTGTCAATTTTTATTTAAAGGTTTAAAAAATTACACACTTTTGTTTCTATTTAAAGATTTGTGTTTAATTTTTCCTTGATAATATTGAGAAAAGTTGGAAACGCATATGAAATGTGGCAACGAACGGAAAAGGGTGAAAGTGTCAAGTAAAGTCTTTCCCCGTAAAAGCGTTATTTCGTGAACATTAGCCATTTTAAAATAAATAAAAAAAACATAGTTTGTGAAAATTTCCGTAATAAAAAATATTTGTGAAATTTAATAAAGTTCTCTAAAAATTTGTTAAAGGTAGTTGGGCATTTCCGAAGATGAGCGTTTCCGAAAATTGCCGATTTATAAGGCACTAACTGCAAGTTTGCCAATCCTGTAATAAAGAATATTTTTGAAATTTAAGGAAGTTCTGTAATAAAAAAAATAAAAGTGTTTTTGTTGACTTCTGCAATATATTCTTAAAAGTGTCATTGTTTACTTTCAGTGACAAAGAAGTGAATATTTACATTTTAGCAACGTGAACCCGAACCGGAACCCCAATGTTCCGCTTAATTGGTCCCTGACGACAACGACATCCTAAAATATCCACTTGTTCTGCACAACAGCCAAGATTTTTCAAAAAATTCCATTTAATTAATAGTGCAAAGTGCACTTCACTTGTTTTTATTTTCATTTAATACATTTTTGAATTCTATTAAATATTTTTATTTTGCATTTAGCAAGAGTCTTTTAAAAAGCAGTGACTATTTATAATATTACACCGGTATAATTAAAGGGAAATAATTCTGTAATGTTTAAAGATTTTTGATTTAATTGTTGATACCTTCAACATAAAAATAGATTTGCTTATATGCTTCTTTTTCAGTGTTCTCTGTCGCACGTCACAGCGAGTGGATGTTTATAAGTTTATTTGTAAGTATTGAATGATTATATAATCTTAATTTTTTGTTAGTTTGCCCGACTGCTTGTAACAAAAATGTACTTATTTTCAAATAATAATAGAAGAAATAAATTTAAAGTGCCACGGCGGCCACCCCAACCTCACACACACCGACTACAATTTAATGCTGAATTGCTTATTATACTGCCGTGACTTATTAGTATTGATTGATGGGAGTTGTGAACTAACTGGAAAAAACAGTAATTAAAAAAAATTATTATTTATTCCATATTTTATTTTACTTATTTATTTCTACCTCCGCGCTTTTAATGTTCATTTTTTTGATAATTAATTAATTGTCTAATGATTCTTCTTACAATTTCATTCAGCTGGCTGGAGACTTTATATATTTTATATGAAGACTAGACTGCCTGCCACATCTTTACGGAAGAAAGCTAACCCTCGCATGTTTTAATTCGAATGAGCCCGCACTCACTCTGCATATGGTTCAGGTTGTTATAACCGCCCCCCCCCGTTTTGCATAGTTTGCCGCACCGCATACCCTGCAGGGAAACCCCCAGGTGGACGGCCGGCCCGCCCCCTCTCCGGTACACACGACTGCCGCCAGTGCTGTCAGTGCCTTGCTTAAGTAGTTGTGGCTCGTAAGACCTGCATTTTGGATAGACAAACTCTACCGCAGATTCCACACGAATATCCAGTCTTAAAATGAAAACTCACAATGGCGTCTCGTTTACGAATAAGAATAATAAATGAAAAATATAAAATAATAATAAATGAAGTACATACAACCTTTTGGTATAAAGAAGTATTATTATTTTGAAAAATGGGATATACATGAAAAATTGAAAATAGATTCCAATCATGTGTAGGAATAAAAATGAATATTTGAAAAAAATTGTTTATTAAAACATTTGAAAAAATATTTTTGGACATTTTTCAGTATGAAAACTATTTTCAAGAATAATCAATCATAAGCAACAATGACAGAAGAAGCCAAGAAATTGATGTTTGTTCCATTCACAAGTTCTTTAGATGCTGGATTTTGGTACAAACTCTCAGACAACAAACTTAATGTTTATGGCTTAGATGAATCAGCAAAACCTATATTTGGATTTTACTACAATGGTAAGTTTGTTCATTTTGTATGATATCATATTGGAATTTTTATTATTGGATAGAATTAACAATGGCAACATTTTCCTGGGAACAAAATGAAATATATACTATATTTATGCGGAATGCTGTTATTCAACTATACAACTGACTAAGAATGTCAAACAACCACCCTGAGGATGGTCGAAGAGGACCGAAAACATTCGGACAGAAACTGGGAGAATATAAAAAGAGTCTCTGTAACGATATCGTCCGGGCAATGCCGGATGAACGGTGTCAAACCGGGCAATGCCAGTTGAACGAAAAGAAACTGGTGGAAAAGAAAACAAAAGTTTGAAAAATTCGGACAATTGGCAAAAGTCGTTTGGAATGTGGAAAATCACAAAGTGGGTCAAAAAAGAACAATGGGTGACGTGACTGGATGATTATATATAGAGTCCAGGGTCACAAGACGACAGATCGATTCCAGGCCGCGATACACACCAGAGCGCCCACCACACAACACAACAACAACCACTGCAGCATCAAGCACACCACCACAGCATCAAGCACACCACCACAACAAGAACGAGCGAATTGGGTCAAGTGCTTGTGCGGTTGTAATTTTAATCAGAGGTTGTCACTTGTTCCCGAAACGAACTGTTTTCCAAAATAAATAAACCAGTGTTGAAAGTGAAAACTCTTTCTGTTTTAATTTGCTTCTGGCGACTGCTGAACCTGTGGTTAGAATAACGTGTGGGTCCCGAACCAGACGAGACGACTATATTACAGTCTCCAGAACAAGGATTCTTGTTAGAAAACAAGAAAGACTTGAAAAAAACTTAAAAAACTCGATCTACCCATTTCAGAGTCCATAGGGAGCGGACTCATACTCAAAGTTCCATTTATATATGTTTAAATTTAGATTATATATATTTATAAAGAGTTATCTAATTCGATTGATCAATTGTATTTTTAAGTTCTATTACAATATTGTTAGCTTTCTCTTCCTTGTGATATCCTTCTAACATATGTGTATATGTGTAAATGAGAATTTAGTGACAAGAGAAAGATTTACATCAAATTTTGATGCTTGTCACAAAAGCTTTTAAATCAAAGATTAAGAATTCAAGTTATTCAATGTATGATATATTGTTCACGATTCTTTTTATCAACCAAAATCTTTATTTTCACTTTAAATAATTTGTTTAGAAATATAAATTACTTAGAAATCTATTGATGAATAAGTAATGTAGTCCTGTAAAAAAAATATGATTGGAATTTAAACCATTAAGAAAAGTGTTTCATTCTGTTGCTAAATGGATTAACTAATTTTTCTGAATCTTTCTTTGGTAGGTTATTCAACTGCTTCCACCTGTCGATTAAGTGTTGATTATACAGCTTTTGAAAGGCAAGTAATTCGGGTTTCTGAAATTCCTAAACTATTTTTTATTTTGACTTAGTGTTAATTTGTGAAAGATTTAAGTACGCCAGCAAAAATATGAAAACCTTATTTGAAACAAATAGTTTGGACTCAGGAATCATTATACACATATTCATTTCACAGCTGGTCTTTAAGATTTCAAGCTAATACACTTGAGAATCCTATCTATTTTGTTAATTATTGGCCAACTAACAACAAACTATACTCTTACTACTACTCATAACTTTTGCTATCTGCTGCCTTCTACTTTCTGCTTATTATACTTGCATCAGTTTAATAAAGTTTTCTTACCGCCTACAAATATCTAATTTTGTCTCATTTTTTTAATTCACATTCTGTTTAATCTTTCTATTCCCCCAGCCATGGGTTGAATTTTGGTTTATAAATATGGTTTCCAGAAGGAAAAACTCCATATGCCTGAGAACCTGACTAATTGAACTGAGACTTATTAAAGAAAACTACATTAAATTCAATTGTAAATCAACAAAATCAAAACATTTCTTAGCATTGTGAAAATCAAACATTTCTTCCAGGAACATATTTTTTCTTCTTTTTAAAGAAAATATATTATTTGAAATATATTTCTTCAATTATATTTTAGATATTATTCTTAATACTGATTATTAAGATAACTTTTGTTTTATCTATATATATTTTACTTTAAAGTAATAAACAAGTTTAACTGTCTTCCTCAATTTCTAACTGAAAATTCCTACTGATAGTGATCTTCTAAATGCAACATGAAAAAAAATCCACAATAGGTGCTCCAAAGCAGTGCATCAATGCTTCTTGAAATGGTTGAAGCAGAATAGATGCTATAGATAATATTTCATATGTAGTTGCATGTACTTAATCCAAATTAATTTTATGATTGTATATACTTAGTTTAGACTCCCTTTCCTAGAAGATTGTCAATTCAAAGTTTTTTGATATTGTATACCAATTATTCGATGTAGGAAGGTATGGATTAGACTATTATTTTCTGTACACAGGTTGGAAGAATTTATTACATTCCTACTACTAGAGAAAGCATGTAACACCCTTAGAATTATTAAAGGAATATGATGAGATTAGATAAGATTAGATAGGCAAAATTTAAATTTGGTAAGAATAAGGTTCCAAAAATCTGTATGCTATTTATGGAATGAACAACTGACCATCATTTACTCCTCTTTATAACTATTCTAGTTTAGAAATTTGAATTCAAACATGAGTGTGATGGGTGTGGATTTAGATGCTTAAAATTCATAATCTATACATGAGTCAATCCCTAATGTACACTATCAGAATAATACTAGTAAGAAACACATTAACCCATTTTATGGGTTAAATGGTGCAACTATTGATTTTCCAACAACTAGTTTACAGACGGAAACATATCTGTATATAAAACTTGTTACCGGTATTAAATAACTGTAAAGATTAATATGCCTTTAAACTAAAGGAATCAATAAACCAAGCCTTATTCAAATTAAACAACAACATCTAAAGCCATTAGAAATTATATCGATTAAAAAAATTTTAAATTTAAAAAAATTATCTCAATTATCTTTTTTGTTAAGTATTTAAAATGCTTATTTTAAATATATTTTATCTCTTCATATATTTTTGGCTTACTCTGTTTTTGAAAATATATCTACAAGTTTTTGTGATTTTCGTACATTAATACAAAAGCTTGCTGCATTTTTATCGTTGCTCTTGTACATTAAAGGGTCTGGTTAATGATCTATTTAAGAACTGATTTTAGAGATGTCATTCTTACAGTGCTGGTCAAGTTCCACCCCGTCATTGCAAAGCTGATGGTGAATTATATCTCACTAACACAATTGAAACTTTTAAGGAATTTAACCAAAAACAAATCTTGAAAAAATTAGCTGAAAAGGTAATCCTCATTTCTTTCTTTCAATTTTTTTATTATTGTTCTGAATCTAATGTTAAACTAGCGATTCCATATTTTTCTTTGGAAATTTCTGAAAATATGGATTTATCACTTAAATTTCATTCATTTTCTTGGTCACTCTGACCTAAATGGTCATACCTATCTGGATTACAGCTAGATCTGAAGTATATTGTATCCACATAACCTCAATTCTCTTTGGGTTTACTCATCTTCCTTCTGTTGTAAATGATTCTTGCTTTAACTGCCTTCTCAATCATATTGTTTGTTGCTAAAACTTGATAGAAAGGCTGTTCTTCAAGCCTTGCTAATTTTGTTTTAATAAGTTATTTACAATATGGATACAATTTACAAGTCATTTATAATGCAAATGATTAAAAACATGAAACTAGAACATCAAAAAATTCATCACAAAATTGACATCAAAATTACACTATGACCATAAGTAAAAGGAAATAAAGAAGCATGCATGCATATCTTGATAAAACCAGTTTTAAGTTTGACTTTCTGATGTTGGTATATTTAGTTATCTTTTAAATTGAGCTAGTTATAATTTATGTTTAATAAGTATGGCATAATAAATGGTTTTCTCAGAATATTTATTCATGTATATATATTTTTTTGTTTTGTTAGATTTTTAAATCTATCCAATCTGGTGAAGCGATTAAAAATCCAAGCACTTTAACAAATTTTATCTTGTTAGCCTTTGCTGTAAGTATCTTGGTTGAATTATTTATTTATTGAATTACATGTTTATAAAAACGATGAATTAAACATTCAGCATTTAAATATTGAAATGGAAACTTATCAATTATGTAAGCAATACTATTGACTTTTTGTTATGTCTTTGTCATAAAAATAATTCTATAGTTTTACCAAAGAAACTTCTGTGATTCAAATAACATGAATATGCATATATTTTTTTGTTCTTCAAATGTCTTTAGGAAACTTTCGTTTTCGTTATATACATCTTAAAATATATTACTGCTTTTAAGTAGGATTGAAACACTCACCTTTATATAATGCTCACTAAAAACTGAACTCTGAATTCTGTACATTTCATCAAGTTATAATAGGTTTGGTATGTTTCAGCGGCAGGACAATTTGGCATTGAATTAATGCTTTTTCATTATGGTAAAAGTTTTGTTTACATTTTTAAAATGAATTCAATTAACTAAGGTATTTTTATGTGCCCATTACATCCCCAGACTTTTTAATCAGTGTTGTCCTTCACCTAGATGAGTTACTCTTCTGTGTTAACAAGGCAGAAGAAAGTGAGTGTGATGGTTTTGACTAGTATTTGAATTCATATAATACGATTCCACAGTCAAAGCTTTTACCACTCCTCCCCTTCACTTCAAAAAGTAAAAAATGCTTTCTTCCAAAGTTAAATTTAGAAAAGAATTAAACAAGTAAATTTTTTTTCACATAATTTTTTTTTTTTTCTTATAGGATTTAAAGAAATATCATTATTATTATTGGTTTGCCTTTCCTTGTCTTTGTTTGTCATCTGATGTATATATAACTAAACAAGCATCTTTGGACCAACATTTTTCAGATGAGCAGGTAAGGAAAGATAATGTTTTTAAAAATGTCAATAAACACAATTAAGTGAAAAGCATTATCAGTCACCCTGTATGATAAAGAACATTAATTTAAAAGTAGCATACCAAATATATTCTATTTGTAACCTTATAAAATTTAATGAATGTATATTATTCTACAATTTTCTATTCTGAAAAAAAAAAATGGATTCATAGAGAGACTTATATTGAGAAAATTGTGTTTTGCTGCCAGTTTATATACTTCTGCATTATAATGCAAAGTTTAATAAGAAAAATGTTTACTGTTTTTGACAGTTGAAAAACTTGTTACAAGCCTATGACCAATTTCAAAGTGCTGCATCATCATATAAGACTCACTTTTTGATAACAGTAGAGACTGATGAATTTGCTATTCATAACCTCAGTGAAACAGAAAATCTACTTTCAGATAAGGTAAGTATGTTTAAGTGTACAATCTACTAAATTTGAGAGAAACAAATATAAGTATTTGATATGGTTGAGCGTAGGGCCACTTTTGTACAAACTGTAAGTCACTCATAGTAGCCTTTGTAGTATTTTTTTAACAATATTTGCTTAGTCAAATTAATTTTTTATTAGAATTTTAATTTTTTTTTGTTAATACATTTACTTTTTTCAAAATTTTCCTAAATTCAAATTCTGGTTATTTTAAATTTTTTTCTGCTGCAGCTTATTTTTGCTTTCTTCGATCCATGTTCTTCTGATGACTTTCCAGGCTGGCCACTCCGTAATTATCTTTACCTCATTTCCTACTCATGGTAAGTAGAACTTTACTTTAATAAAATAATAATAAAGTGTAAATCCGTCTCTGTACATACATTAGAAGTCACATTATATTTATTTATACGTATATCGTTAGTTCCTACTAGAGTCCGAGTATCAGGTTGTTTTGTCACCTACATTGACTTTTTTGTATTCTAAACCATGATCGCTTTTTTTGGTTTTATTGTTTTTATGAAGCTGTTAATTAGAATTATACCCCCATTATTTCCCCTCCCATATTCCTCACAATCTTCTGCGAACCTTTTTTTTATTAACTCAATCCATGGTTCATATTGTTTGTATTACAATTCATAACAACCACTAATTATATCTTCAGAAAACCTTACATGTTATCCTATAAATAGTGATAACCTTATATGTTATGCAATAAAAGTGATAAACTTATGAGTTAAAAATTGCCAATAACTCTTTAATCTAATTATTTATTTCAGGGGTAATCACTTTAGGGAAGTAGAGGTTATTAGCTTTAAAGACAGAGTGAAAAATGGAGTACGTAGTATTTCACACAGTCTGATCTTCACTCTAAAAATCCCATCAGTAAAAGGAGCGACAGGTGAGATGCATCCCATCATTTTCATACTTAAAAACATTTTATTTTACTTTTGGTTTTGCTATATTTTGTCTTTTAGTATAATATCATGTATATGAATAGATTTGAAAAATGAATCTCTCACTTTTTATTCGATGTTCATTCTTGGTCACTGAATTATTAAAAAAGATGATGTCAGAACATGTAGGAGATGAATTGGTTGATTTCAAAGTGGCAATTGAGATGCGAGTGACAAAATGCATTCTGAACGCGAAGATGAACCACCTCGTTCATTGCTGGCAAAAGTGCATTGAGAATGGTGGTGTCAGTTGTAGAGGTGACACTTATCACAGAATACACAGATGAAATAATGTTACCTAGTCAGGTTCATTCTCAACTGTGTATTGGTGGAAATTCCCAACAAACAAAAAGGCTCACCCAATGGAGTGAAACCCAGTTTTTAAAAAATTTGTGGCATTACTTTTGGAACTACCCTCGAACATGTGGAAATTGAAAGCCATTTTAGAACTGAAAACCAAATACTTTATTTAGATAATAAGGGTAGACTGTATTGTCATCATTCTGTAAGTGGCAACTTGGTACTATCTTAAGTATTCTACTAGTCAACTTATATAGTACTTGTAAACTACCTTTATGGTAAAGTCTGAGAAAAAATGGGTATGCATTTTTACCTTTGTTTTGGATAATATTATTCAATTTTTTTCTTTTGTTTTTTTTTTGCATGTTTTTTTATAGAATGCCCTACGTTTGTTGGCTGGGAAAAAAATGAACGCAACAAGATGGGGCCTCGTATGGTGAATTTAAGTCACTCTATGGACCCAACAAAGTAAGTTTTTCAGTTTTATTTCACAAAATGTTATCTTTAATTTTATTATTATTATATTTTACAATATATTTCATTTTATGT
Organism: Xipholeptos notoides; assembly: GCA_036873565.1. Lineage (NCBI taxonomy): Eukaryota > Metazoa > Mollusca > Cephalopoda > Idiosepiidae > Xipholeptos > Xipholeptos notoides. The sequence goes on from JAYKTE010385924.1 coordinate 9,255, forward strand.
CAAGCACTCAAAACCATTTTTAATTTTTTTGTGACAAAGCAAGTTTTCATTTTTTTTTTATAATAAAAGCTTATTCTGTTTAATAACTCAAATTTCTTTTCTTTTTTTTTTGAGCCAGTGAACATCAGTTTTATGATATGGTATAAAAACCTGAAACTTAACTGCATTGGTAGCTAAGTTTGTTTTCTTTCCAACTTTTGTACATTATGTGCCAATGAACTTCCTTTTTAGGATTCAATTTTTGTGTTATTATGGAACATTCAGGGCTTGTTCAGATATCTTTGTGAGTTTCCTCTTCCACAAATGATTGTCAACCACTGTATTTGACTCCATAGGGAAACTACTGTAAATACAGCTTTTGAAACTATTTGATGTGTTCAGTTCCTTTTTTGTTTGTTTGTTTGTTTGTTTGGAGGGGGGTTCTACCTTTGAATTTTTCTTTCTCTTAATTTTCATTTAAAACAAAGAAACTTTTAATACTATTCATTTTTCATATTTTGAGGTTTGATCTTTTAAAAATTGTTTTTCAGAGTTTGCACATTATAACCAAGTGGGCTTATATAAATCCTGGTGGAATTGAAATTTTATGGTGTTTTTGTTGTAGATGTGGTTTAGGTCAGTCAAGGCTCAAGTTAACATTAGTTTGGAGGTGTCTAAGGGGTCCTTGCTTGTGTGTGTGTTTTTCTCATTGAGGAAATTTTTACTATTTTCATTATATATATAATGGAGAATGAAAGATACACAAATTTGTATTTTGTCATGTAGCAATTTTTTTACAAACTACACTACACTACTAACAAACCTTCCACTATAAATTTATTTTATTGTGGCTAATTTCATAACCAATATGAAATAGATGAAAAGAATGCTAGTGAGAAATAAAACTATAGTTCGAAAGTCGTCGCTTATTTTTTTTTTATGAGCTGAGCAGTCATGAATACAGAAGTGGTACCATTAAAGCAAGCTACCTTTTTTTTGCTCCAGAATTTATATTTCTACATAGTCACCACCATTCTCGATGTATTTTTGCCAGCGATGAACGAAGCGGTCCATCCGGAGTATTCTTTGTCACTTGTCACTGTTGCCACTCTGAAATCAACAAACCTATCTCCTAACTGTATTTCATTGGAATCAGCAATAGTATTTTGAAATGTTTAGAAAAAAAAGAAATGAAAAATTAGCATTTTAAGAACCTACGAGTTTGAATATATCATATATTCAGACAAGTTCATTAAAAAGAATTTTAATTTTTCTTTTCAATATTTTTAATTTAATTTTTTTCTTGTTCTCTAACAAGAGACTTAGCCACTAAGTCTTTGTTAGAGAACAAGAAAAAATCGAATTAAAAATATTGAAAAGGAAAATTAAAATTCTTTTTAAGGAAACTTGTCTATATATATATATATATATATATATATAAAATATTGCAATCCGTCGACAGGCCTGTTTCGCCATTTTATGGCTCCTCAGG
>JAYKTE010386035.1:0-10725 GCA_036873565.1 Xipholeptos notoides
AAATAAAAACTTTTCCTATGTATGTTTTAAAGATAGCTGTCATTGAACTAAGGGCAATAACTCTGTTTCGTGTTAAATTTGACTTGTCCTGTTGTCAGTTAAAAAGATTTTTGGGTTTATTATATCATTGTTCATATCAAATTTTGCCTTGAAAATGGATGTTGGAAATCTATACAAACCCTGTTATAAAATGAAAATCTGTTTCTACTTACCCTAAAAAAAAGTAAATCTATACCAAAAAATCTGATCCCAATACAACTATCTCAACACAATAAATAATCTGAAGAAATCCACTTAACTAGACAAATAATATCCAAAACTCTTTAAACTTAATGATTGATTTAGCATAAAATGACCCACAGGGGTTGACGTGCCATAAAACCCTAACCAAACCAACCAAATTGTGCAAACTGCAAAAGCTTTCTGGTGACAAACATCCCTCACAACAAGGCCATATTTTGATAACGCCCTGCTTATTTGTTTATTGAACAAAAAGAAATGTTTTTCATTTGTTATTTTTCTCCTCCCTATTTTCAGGTGGTTTACTCCATGAATTATCCAATGAAGGTGCTCGGCAACAGTTTGATGAATTTTTAGAGAACCTAATTTTACCACAAATGGTGGCTTGTGCAAAGGTTGCTTTTTCTATATAATGATTCTTATTGGCATTTAATAACCACACATGGTTGATAGATCATTAAACACAATCAAACCAAACTTACACTTGTCTTAATAAATTCACAGTAAAATTCTTATGTTTATGATATTCAGTTCTAAGCATCTCAATATAAATAATCAATCCAAAATTAAAGTTTACTTTTAGGTCTACTTCAACTTTCAACCTAAAAAGAAATCTGTTGGTTGCTAGTCTGGTCTGCCCTGTCATAAATGAACTTTTAGAATATGATAATCATTGCATCTTTTATTTTAAGGATATAAGTTCATCAAAGTCTATTTTATTTTAAGGATATAAGTTCATCAAAGTCTATTTTATTTTAAGGATATAAGTTCATCAAAGATTCCACCATCTAAGCATCTCAATGGTCAGTAATAAATAAATTCATACCTTTCTCACTGGTTGCAGAGTTAATTTGGATGAACTTTTTACAATCTTTTTAAATATAGAGAATGTTTTTAAAATGTAAGTTTATCACAGAATAAAATGAACAAATAGGTGGAAATTGATACAAATATTGACTAAATATTCAATACTTTTTTTTTATAGTGTAAAGGGATTTTATGGACACTGTATTTAATGATTTTTTCTGATTACACACGTTGGATAAATGTTCAATATATTTCAGTTAACTTTTATTAAGTAAAGGAATCTATGTAATTTATTTTCTTAAAATAAATATTGAAGATTGAAATTAATTGATTGTGTTTTAGAAACTTTAACAAATAGCAGTAAATCTTTGAAACACACTTCATAATTCACTGAGGAAAAATGTTATTCCCACCAGAAAGAGTTTCAACACAATAAATTGATTTTGATAAATATGAAACATTTAAAGATTTTAATTTTTTATTTTTAACCTGACATATTGTTCATTTTAAAATTTGATTCTAAATCAAATGAAACTTTGCCAAGGCTCTTTAAGCCATGATAAAAGTAATTAAAAGAAGCAAGAAAAAAATATAGATGGTTGTTGAATATTTAAAAAAAAAAGTTTTGGATGCTAAATGCTGCTCTTTATTTATTTTTTTTGAGAGTAAAAAGAGCATTTAACTTTTTAATTAGTTTAACTTGTTTTAATCAAACATTTTTCCTCTTTCTTTCCCCAATGAATCATGAAAATGTGTTTCCAAAGAAGATTGATGGAAATTACAGCCATCGTCTGCATCTACCCAATCATATTGGCCTTGAGCCAAATTTTGTATTTCAAATGCAGAATAAATATTATACCCAAATATCAACAAGGTAGTTTTCATATGGTCACTCAAATTTTTAAAAAGGAGAAATTTTAGTCAATGCTCTTTTACAATAAAGATTCCTTATTCATATATTTTAGCTTGTTTGTAATCTAAAGTATTGAATTTCTATAATAAAATGCATTATATCTAAACTTTATATGTAATCAATTATTAAATTTCTTGATTTTTTTTCCCTCTGGTTAGATGAAATTTCCAGATTTTTAAAATCCATTCCAATACTTCCTCTAACTTTCAATCTCATTGTCTAAAAGCGGATTGATCCCTAGTATTTTAGTGCCATTAAAAAATGACAAATATTCACAGCTTCATCAAACTTTTGCTTTTTTTCCAGTGTTTTAAGAAACATTGTTTTTTTTTATTTATTTTCAGCGAGGTGACAGAGAATGTCACATTGTTGTGTTAACAGATGAAGATGTTGTGGACTGGGACGAAGAATATCCACCCCAAATGGGAGAAGAATATTCACAAAGTAAATTTTCTTTATTGAATTTTAATTTCTAATCTTGTCTTTAACAACTTTCTTTTAGTGAACGATTTCTATGATTTTCTTTTTTTGTATTTTACGGCATATCAACCCTTTCTTTGATTTTGTGAATCACTATTTATTTTCTATGAAAAATCAAGAGTTGAGACATTTACCCTCGTTCCTCTTGGAAAAATGAAAGGAAGGCTCGACATGCCAAGAACACTTCAATCTAAAGCATTTTCTACTGGACTGTAGCGATCACATACATAATCTAAAATACTTCTACAAATTACAAAAATATGAAGGAACTATTCCAAAAAACAAATCCAAATGCAATCCTAGCTTTCCTAAAAAAAGGTAAATCTATACCAAAAAATTTTGGAGGAGTCGACTTGGAATTGTAGTTTGAATTTTCATCCTCATCTCATTGTCATCAAATGGATATGTACAGAAGTCAAAATATATTATTAAGCCTTATAGGCTGCAGACCCAAAGGTCTTGTATATATCACTAGTAATTGAGTGAAATTCATGAGTTTCTGTTTTTCTTTTCTTTTTTCTTTTCAATTGTAAAAATGTTGTTTTTTCTTTCTAATATCAGTTGTGCACAGTACACAGTTGTATCGTTTTTTCCGATACATTGAAAACCGGGATGTTGCCAAGCAAGTGCTGAAAGAAAGAGGCCTGAAAAAAATACGTTTAGGAATTGAAGGTAATCACTTTCTTTCTTTCTTTCTTTCTTTTTATTTAATGGAGACTTTCAAAACCACTTTTAATTTGATTTCATTTTACAATTATTTTTAAATTTTATTTCTTTTGTGTTCTCATTTCAGGATATCCCACTTACAAAGAAAAGGTCAAAAAACGAGCGCGTGGTCGACCTGAAGGTAAATTTTAATAGAAAGTTCCTCAACAAATGAAAAACCAAGAAAGTTAAAGAATTCATCTCCAAAGTCTTTTTATTCTTTCATAGTGTGTGTGTGTGTGTGTTTGTGTGTGTTTGTGTGTTCTAACCAAAAAACGAACAACCGTACAAAGTTAATAGAATTAGTTATTATACTTCCAGACTTTTAAAACTAATTATTTTAAAAAGTTTGGAGAAAATTTAAGTGAGAATTTTTACTTGACTTGATTTTTTTTACTTGATTTTTACTTGATTTTATTTTACTTAATTTTTACTTGATTTTTACTTGATTTTATTTTACTTAATTTTTACTTGATTTTTACTTGACTTGAATTTAATGAAATGAATAAAATGTTGTTTTGTTTTCTTCTCTTCTTTCCGTCAGTGATTTACAATTACGTCCAGCGTCCTTTCCTGCGAATGTCGTGGGAAAAAGAAGAAGCGAAAAGTCGCCATGTTGATTTCCAGTGCGTCAAAAGCAAATCCATCACAAATCTGGCTGCGGCTGCATCGGACTCTCCCAACCCTGACCAGTCAGGGGGTGGAGGTGGTGGGGGCACTGGCCCAGGAGGGGGAGGAGCTCCAAGTGCTGTTGCAGCCTGTGGGGGAGCAGTTGTTGGTGGAGGTGGTGTTGTTGCCGGTGGAGGTGGTGGTGTTGTTGCCGGTGGAGGTGGTGGTAATAGTAGCAGTGGTGGTGGTGTGGCGGGGGGTGTTAGTGGTGGCAACGTTGGGGGCGCTGGTGTTGGTGGTGGCCATGGTGGTATGATGGTTGCCGGGGACGTCATCATTCAGCATCAGCAGGGTCAGGACGGCAGCATTAATGTCATCCCTCCACAACCGTCACCCTCTGAACCCTACCCAGGGGTACAGCTCCTCCCTGAAGGGGATGGCGAGTAAAACACTTTGGGATCACCCTTCTTTTTTTTTTCTTTTTCTTCTTCATCTTTTTCTTCTTTCTTTATTCAGATCATTCTTTTTTTCTTCCTTCTTTCATTTGTATTTCTCTCATTTCTTTCTTTCTTTCTATTTTTCTCCAAATAATGTCTGCTCCCAAATAATGTCTGCTCCCGAGACTTGAGTTAATCATTTGTCTTCGAAGTTTGGGTTTTTTTTCCCTAATATTAATTTACTTTTTTATTGGCCTTTAAGCAAAAAATATTATTATTATTATTATTATTATAAGCAAAAGATATCAATTTATTATTATTATTATTATTATAAGCAAAAGATATCAATTTATTATTATTATTATTTTAGAATTAACAAAACTAGATAAGGAGTTCAGTTTTATAAGGGAGACAATCTTTGCAGATTTTAGGAAAAAAAATGCAAATTTTTCGGTAAAACAATTCCTTTTCTTCCAGCGTCCCCCTTTTCATTAATGACTGACCCCCAACCACGTTAAACACAAAAAAAAAAAATCACCAACAATCTCCACCTCTCCCCCCAAACACTGCAGGCTCACTAGCACGACGCACAATACCTTCAAAGATGGGAAGGAATTTCATGTCTGTTTTTAATCTCTGCTCATTTTAAGGCTTTTCTTTCCTTCTCTTGATTAAAAACAAAAAACAATTCTATTGGAAAACAATCATTCTTTTAAAATGAACAAAAAGAGAATGATTGATAATTGTGAGGATTTACACAAATATTTTTTATGGCTGTTATGTAAATTCAGCACCTCAGAATGAGATTCGAAAATCATACTTATACACTTATTTTAAATAAATGTAACATTTTGGAAGTGAGATAAGTTTTTGATTTTTTTTCTCTATTTAAAATGAAGTTCTTTTAATTTGATCAAAGGTTTGGTGAGATTTTTTTTTTAAATGTAAATTCTTTTAATTTTCATTTAATGTGAAAGTGAAAAAAATCTCTACACAATATACAACTGTATTTTTTTATTAAAGTAAATTAAATATTAATTTTTATTACTTTTGTGTACAATTAGTAAAAAATCAAATGAAGTATTCAATTTTTTAAAAAAAATGAATCCTTCCATGCTGTTTTGTTGAATCATAAGGCTCACTCTTCCGCAAAAAATAATTAAAAAAACGCTTACCACCATGTGGTAAGACATATTTATGCCATTATCTTGCAATATAAAAAAATTTTTTTTTTTTTCCGAAACTACAATTTTCTTTTTAATAATGCAAAAAGCATTAATATTATTATTATTGTCTTAATTTTTTTCACTATTTTTGTTAAGTTGAACTTTTCAATTGTGCCCTTCCCTGTCTTATTATTACAATGAAAAATGTTTTTTTTCTGCTTAAGAAAATGCAATTCAAGCATTGAATGGAGAACTGCACAGTTAGGACTGAAATTTGTATTGAAAAATATTTTGATAAAATATTTCTATGACATTTAAAAAGTGAGTGAGAAGGAAAGCAACTACACAGTTAAGACTGAAATAATATCAAAATTTGTATTGAAAAATATTTTGATAAAATATTTCTGATATTGAAAAGTGGTTGAGTATTCTGCGAACATTATTCATCCTTTATAAACAAAATATACGTGAAATCTTGATATTTTTGTGAGCCCCAAAATAGGAGGAAAACGGTGTGTGGGTGTATGCTTTTTGATGTTCTATAAATGCATTTTTTTTCTTTTGGCATCTTAACAAAATAGAGTCAGTGTGTTTATTGTATTGAAAAGAAATGCCAACTTAATGATTATTTGTATAGAGGCTAAAATATGAAAGTGGTTAAATAAGATTAGGCAAAAAGTTTTTTTTTTTTTTTTTTTTCTGCTTTATCTATAAGAAAATTTGATAGAATCCTAAATGAATGACTGCTTTGTGAAAGTTTGCTAGAATTGATGGTAAATTCAAAAGTTTTTTTAATCTTGTTAATTACTTATTAAAAACTTAATTCAATTGGAAGAAAAGTGAATTTTGCATTGAAACTCAAGAGAAAAAATGTAAATCAGTTGTGAATTTGAGTTTTTATACATTTTGATAATTTGGGAAATAATTTATTAGAAAGGTTGATTCTATAAGCTTAGCTCCAAATGTTTAAAAAAAATTCACTACAAAATAACCCAAAATAAATGGATAAAAGCTCCCCATAACACCTGCATGACCTTAAATAACCACAAATGGTTGATAGGTCGTTAAACACAACCAATCCAAAATGTTGAAGCGAGAAATCAGGATTTTACTTTTATTTTCTATGGATGAATAATAAAACTGATTTTTAGCAAGCTTGATAAAAAAAAATCAAAATTCTTATTTCATATTGCCTTTTTTTTGTTATTTAATTATTTTTTTGTTTTTTTTTTATTTGAAGTTTGAGTTGGTTCTTTTTTGGGTTTTTTCAATAGATGAAAATATTTGTTTAAAAGAATTTAAAAAAAAAACAGCTACAAAGAAAATAAATTATTTTTGTCATTTTTTCCTCCTTCTCCGCCCTCTCTTACATGAAGAGAAAAAAAAGATTCAATTCTGTGTCAGCTATTGAATGTTCACCATTTTAAAATAAATAATTTATATATAATATATTATACATGAATTAAAAAAATTAAAACTTGAGTCTTTGTAAAGACATTTACTAAAAAATAAAAAATAAAAAAAATGATTATTTTTGTTTTATTTTTTTGTGCCTAACTTCCTTTCATAGAAAAATTATTCTGTATTGGAGACCATTACTTATACAATTTCCAATTGGGAAAGCTTGGACTTGTATTACAGGAGTTCAAAACTATGACATTCACTTTCAGCTATCTCGTGCAGATGAGGCTCTTTAACTCATGAGAGTAAAGTATAAGGATAACACTTATTCCAAAAACCCGGGTGAATGAGACCCATCAACTCAATGACAGTAACTCATCTAGGTGAAGGGCAACACTGATTACAATAGCCCAGGAATATAATGAGCACATAAAAATGGCCTTGTGTCTGACTTCGGTTTGTGCTCGACCAAATAGATATCTAGGTGAAGGGCAACACTGATTACAATAGCCCAGGAATATAATGAACAAATAAAAATGGCCTTGTGCCAACCAAGTAAATATATCATCTAGGTGAAGGGCAACACTGATTACAATAGCCCACGAATATAATGAGCACATAAAAATGGCCTTGTGTTCTCATAAGTGTACCAGAAATGGCTTCTCAAAAATTTATAAATTCTCTGACCAAAAATTTTTAAAACATTTAGCATAAATAAAATAATGACAATACAAGATGTAGGATTTTTCTTTCTCAGATGACTGAGAGTTGAAGTAATTTCCAGCCTTACTGAAAGAAAACTATCATTATAAAAAACTTAAATACTTTTTATTGTGTGGAAATTATAGAAAATGAAGTTTTTTTAAAAAGATTTATACATATATAAATTAACAACTTTTTTTAAATACTCAAATAAGAGAAAAATAATTTTGCGAATGTACTAAAATGAAAAAATTGTAATTTTTATCCAGGTTTCAAATTTTTGAAAATAATAAAAAAGAAAATCATCATTTTATTCATTTAACCTTTGTCTTCAAATTGGTGTGTATATATATATATATATATATATATAAATTACTCAGATTTAATTTTGGGGTTTTTACTCTTTTCAGGTCGGGTGTGAATTTGAGAAAAACGTTTCTTCAGTAAATAATTTTGTTTTCAAAAGCGAATAACATTTTACGTAAGACCTGAAAGAATTAGTAAAATTGAATAAATAAATAAAAATTGGTAGATTTTTAAATTTTATAAGTTTAAAAAAAATTAAAAACTCTTTTCTATACGTGAAAAATGGCGTACAATTTCTGCAGAATCGTACGACGACTTTAAAAAAAAAGAAATTAGATTTTATAAGTTTTGAAAACACTTTAATGGCTTAATTTAAAAGTGTTTTGAATAAATAACACGAATAAACCACCAAAAAAATGAAAATTAAGTTTTGTGCTTTTTATTTCCAAGTTTATGTCATATTTTTAATGGCAATTTCTGGTAAGTGGTGTTGACTGTTGTTGGTGTCGTGTTCGTGTACCCGTGTCGTGTACTCTGGTGTTGTTGGTGTACATCTCTTCCTTTTATTTAAAAAAAAAAGGAGTCGACAGTATTTTCCAATCAAAATACAATCTTGACAAAGTTTTATCTAAAAAAGTTTCTTTAAAAAATATTCTAAAGAGTTTTTATTAAATAATAATAATAATAACAATAATAGTAGTAGTAATAAGGAAAATAAAATTGAACTTATCTTTCATGTTGTTATGAAAATAAAAATCGTTTATCGTTTTAAAACTAAAAATGGAGAAAAGAAAGAGACGATTAAAATATTCTAGTTTTTAATCATAATAAAAAAGAAAAGGAAATTGAACTTACTTGATGAATGGAGAAATCAGACAAATATTCTTTTTATCAAATAATAATAATAATAATAATAATAATAAAGAAAACGAAATGAAACTTACTTTTCTTTCATCAAAATAAAAAGATTTTATGAAAATAAAAAAATGGAGAAAGCAGACGATTTTAAAAGACTCCTAGCGCCAAAAGAATTAACTAAGTGTTGTCAAGGGAGGTAACAAATACTGATCTCTAAAATGTGAATTTTAACTCATTACAATGGAATTAAAAATATTTAAGATTAAATTTCTTGTTTTTTTCCAGTTTTTTTTTCTAATCTTAAAAACATTCTCTATTTAATGGTATGTGCAGCACCTTCTTTGCTAAAAGATTTTTTTTTCAAATCTTGTATAAAATTAAAATGTAATTTTTTTTTGTAATTAGCAAAGTTTTTAAATGATAATTTGAAAGATAATTGTTGATAGTATATATTCACAAATTTTCCAGTTTAAAACAAAAATTTTACAAATCAAAATTTCGGATTTTCAATCTCATATATCTCAAAAACCTCATAGCGTTCTAATTTTTAAAATTTTTTATTTGCCTACAATTATTATTCTCTCCTCTTTCCAAAAATATAGGTCTCTCTTTCTTTTCCAGTGGATAAGACATTGAAAAATATTTAAATAAAGAGTGGGGTATAAAACAAATGGATTGCAAAGAAAAAAATAAAATAAAAAATCAATCTTTTATAAAATTTATTCTTAACTGAAAAATTGTTGACAATTTCATATTGTTGTGGTGGCCGCTATGTGCCCACTGAGGGGATATCAAAGACTTCAGGGTTTCTCTATTTTTAGTAACCGTCTGTTGTTGTGATGGCAAATCTACAGTAGAGCACAATAATATCAATTGACTTTTACAACAATTTTTGGTAGATTTTAAAGCATAGACTCTTTCTAAAAATTGTTTGGCAGACTCCATGATGCTATTTTCAAGCACTGGATTGCATACTTTGGAATACTGGCATTTATTCTCACTGAGAATGATAGAGAGTATAATAATCAAATGTTTGGGATATAGTGAAAAATCTGAACTTAGTTGTAAAAGTCCTTGGATGAAGCTGAAATTTTGGCTAGATTTGTCCTCAGATCTGACCAATTACAATTCAACTTATTTACTGTAACAATATTCACTGCCACCAATGATGGTTTTATCAAAGATTGTGTGAAGTGCAGCATCTGCTTTTTGGGGAAAATAGGGCCCATTCAATGGAGGGAGCATTGGCATTTGCCTAAATAAAACACTTCAAATTCGAAACAATGTCAAATAAAGATATAGATTTATCTCAAAACAAAACTAAATCTATTTATTAATTTCTTTCGGAACTATTGTCCTCATCTTTCATAGTTGTTGTTTCACCACGTTTGAGCCAACTTACCCTCTGGCCTCTGTCAGGTAATTATCTGTGACAGGTGGTGGTTGCTGGGGATAATACACTTACAACACTCACAGTTCCTATCCAGTGTTGCAGTTAATCACCTCTTTGCTTGCCTTCATGCAGTTTATTGATTTAAAAAAAAAAGAAAACCGGAAAAGGTAGACATGTGTGTATGAGAGTGTGTGTGTGTGAGTGTATGTGTATGTGTGCCTGTAAATAAGAGAAATCTAATTTGGGTTTCATTAAAAGTTTGAAAATAGTTTCAAAAGAAAGCTCAATGTGGAGCAAACAAGGAAAAAAAAAGATCAAACACAAAATTCCATCATGAATCACTAATCTCTATATTAATACGCTAAAAATCTCCGACCAGACTTTATGCAAATGAGGCAAACGCTATTCTGATTGAATAGAAAAATCATTCCTACAATTCTGATTGCTATTACTAACTGATTTAAACAAGAGACTTTGATTAAATTTTAGGTTAAATTCATTCCATCTGAATCAATTAAAATAACAAGTGATGCCTCACTGTGTAGTTCTATTTCTTGTAATAATATCTCCAGATTTTCTCTGTATTTATCTTCAAAATAAGTTTGTTTTTAATTCGCAGTCAGGTCTGAATTAATGAACCACTGATTTTTATATTGAAGGAAGTTCTCATTGTTTTCTTATGCGATGAGAAGGTTAATGTTTATATGG
>JAYKTE010386146.1:0-19807 GCA_036873565.1 Xipholeptos notoides
AGGAAAATGTTGATTAACGATTCCGATTAACGATTAACTTAAAAATTCAAGGGAATCGTAATGAAAGAATCGTAAATATAAGGTATTTATTTAACGATGCAGTTCCGATTTCACCCAAAATACACGATTAACGATTACGATTCCAAGGAATCGTCTCATCACTAGTAATAACTAAAAAAATTACCTCCCTTTAGTGACTAAACTCTAGAGGGACTTATAAGTAAATCCCTTCTTCCAGTGAATCTTTACTTCGTCTCGGAAGCCACATGGAGTAGCCCCTACTTTATCCGCTTCCATCTCTGTGATTCCTGGCATCAACAGTATGTTTTTTTGATATTCTATCAGTAAAATACCTCTCAAGGTGGATCTTTACTGTGAGGTTTTTCAAAGTTGCAGCTATATAAACTAACCAATAGAACCTTTAGGCATTGGGTCTTGGCAGAATGAATTTGGGGGTGGGGGTTTTGTGAATGGAGGAGCAGTTATTAATTATTTTTTTGAAAAATTATTTCCCTACTGTCAGAAATAGTTATATTTTTCCCCAATGAATATGATATTCCTTGGGATGGAACCTGTAACCTCTAGAGAGTTGAGAAATTATATAAAACTGCAGCTATACAGACTGAGCCATATGCTTGTTACAGGTTCAATCCTGACTGCAGTAACTAAGAATACTTAATAAAAATTAACATTAATACCCAGTTGCAAGCAAAGGAATGAGATCAATCTATCACCATGGATTGGATAAATAGTTTGGCTTGCAATTCTATAAATACTCCCAATCTTCAAATGGAAGTTCCAAAGTTTGACAAGCAAGTTCAAAAGGGGACATCGGCCAAAGCATTAAAGATGAGAATAAAGGTCAAACTAATCCCAATAATCACTAAGCCTCATCATTCAGACAAGAAATAAAGGTCTAAATACAAGGGTCAATCCAAAAGTAATGCCTTCTATCTTTTTATCCCACTCAAATGAATCAAAGGAGATTGCAAATTGTATTGTTATGATGACCGAACTTAAGCATTCATCACATGAAAGTTTCATCTCTCTGTTGCAGATATTGACAGTGTGAGACTCTAAGAAAGTAACCAGAGTCATGGACATGCACCAGAAGCAGAGATGCGTCCTTAAATTTCTCCATTCAGAAAAAATTGAACCAATCAACATTCACTGGCACCTAGTGAATGTTTACGAAGTTGGTGCATTTGATGTCACCACAGTTAATAGATGTGTTCGTTGATTTCAGAGTGGCAATTGAGATATGAGTAACAAAAATCTACACATTATTTTCTATTTTGGATGAAGAAATGTAAGTGTGCATGTCGAAACACATTGGGTAGCAGCTGTACATATATGCATATGTATATGGTGTAGAACCATATGCACAAATGTAAAATATATATTTATAAATAAATCTATAAAATATTTTAGCAATATTTATAGTTAAAGTGCTCAATTATCAATAATAGAGCATATGTAGTTGATCAGCATGGATGTATATGTATGTGTGTGTATGTATGTATATATATATTATATATATCAATGAAGTAACTCTTAGTAGTTGGACTACGGCTGATTATTTACTGCTACTATAAAAGTGACTTTGTGTGTCAGTCCGAGGAACAGTCTCTATCAAACTACTTTGCCAATTTTCTTTCTAGAAATTTGAAATTTAATATATGTGGTATTTGGATTTGTGAAACAAATGCAATTTGATTTTGTGCCAGAAAAATAGCTTCTAAGGAGTCAATCTTGAAAAATTGGATCGTTGCTGGCCCGTAGTGTCCACTGAGTGGAGGCTATGTTGGTCAATGTGGAGGGAGGGTTCAATATAACCACAGTTTACTAAAACAGTTTCTGGCTTAGAAAGAAAAAAATCTTGGAATTGCAACAAATCAAAGATCAAAATAAGCACAAAATGAACATTGAAGCCTCAAGTAAGGCCAGCCAATACAGCAATACAGTATTTAATAGATCTAGTTCATTATAATCTAGCACAAAATCCAAGTTTGGTAAAATCATTCTAAAGTGAGACAAGATTATTTCAAATAAAGCAGCAACGTGGTTTTAAAAACGGGACAAGCTGCTCCATTGTTGAGAAAATCCACTGTTCAATAAATAATAGTTGTGGATAAGAATGTTCATCACAGAAACATAATTGATGCAGACATTAGTCAAGAGAAAGAGATTAATATGAAAACCATAAACATCCTATACTTCCAAATAAAGAAAAAATAAGTTTTAATATCCAAATTATTCTAGTTTTTGTTTTCATTCAATGTTGAACAAAATCTTAAAGGGGTTGGGAATTATTAACTTAGTAGCAGCCAGCCCTGTTCTTCATACAGGCCAAAATGAAAATTAAACCTACTAGGTTTGTTGCCAAACCAAGTGGTATTTTATTAGACCTAGCCAACTTTTTTGCTATTCAGCAATGAAAAAATCTATTTGCATAAATATAAATAGATTGTATATCCATTTTTACAGACTGTTGTCCTCATCTTTATAGTTGTTGTTTCACCACGTTTCAGCCAACTAATTCTCTTCCCATCATCAGGTGTTAACCATGACCGGACAAGAATGTTGGGTCGAGAAACTGTATTCACAGCAATTACTGCTCTCCATAGTTGTTGTCTCATGACATTTTAGCCATCTAATCCTCTGGCTTTCTTGAGTAGGATTGAAACCTCTAACTTCTGACAATGCGCGCATGGAACTGTAGAGACCCAACAGTCCACAAAAATGGATATACAGATTATGAAGCTTCATCTCAAAGGATTAGAAAAAAATAGACAATAAATAGATTGGTTATAAATTCATTTTAACCAATAAATGACCAGTAAATTTTATTCAACTCAGTAGGCCTATAGATATAAAAATTATAAAGAGGTATTATAAATAAATGTAACCGTTTGAAGATGCTAGTTTATTTATAAATTAATTGGAATTCATTTCTAACTCTTCTCGGATGAATTTAAAAATCATTTCCATCTTTTCATCCTCACTTAAATTACCTAGAGAAAAAAAAATTCAGCTCTTGTAACAGTAAAATCTAGATTATAATTCTCATTGTCACACTGCACTGTTAGTTAGTACGACCCACTTTGACCCTTTCCAACTGGTTCTTAGTACAACTGTGATGTTTTTTAGCCCTCTGAATGAAAAAATGGAATAATATTCCAAAATGTAAATGATTGTCTCCTTAGACTTGGTGTCACTTATAATGAAACCAATTTATTGTAACTGACAAAATGTCACTCCCTGAGGATGGTCAAGGAAGACCGAAAACGTTTGGAAAGAAGTTTACTCAACCCAGCTACTAAGTCTCTTGTTAGAAAACAAGAAAATTAATAATATTAAAAAGGAAAATTAAAATTCTTTTTAATGAAACTTGTCTGAATAAATTTATTAATGATAGATGCTGTTCTTTTAAAATGCTTAAAATAACTTTTCTGCAGAAATTAGAAACAAAAAAATTAACACTCATATTTTAAGATATTTAGACAACAAACCAATTTAAATGACAAGAACACAAACGAACACAATAAACAAACTTTCACAAGAATATATTTACTGAGCTTTTCGTAATTTTTTACTAATCGGGATGTCTTACGTTAATGAAAAGAGGGTCAGTTTTACGAATTTCAAAAAGGGAACGAACTGAAAACAATTTAGTAGGTGTACTTTTTCAATATGCCCACTGACTGCCACAGCCACACATAAATAAATAAATAAATCAGGTTTCTAATAAATGGTTTTATGAACAAATAGAATTTATCACGTGACAGCGAGCATTATTTCCCTTTATTTTTCTGTGTTTAAAGCAATCTATCGAAATATATTCAATTAAGTAAATAATTCAATTTAATTAAAATAAATTATTCATTAATTCGTTTGATCTTCATTCCTTTCAAATTTAATTCTAATATTTTGTTTATTGTTGTCATTTATAAACCTTATTTTAACGTGATATATCAATCTCCGCATTTTGAAACAAGAAGTAAAATTTTAATTTCTTCTTCCATTTCCCTTTTTGCCAAATAAAAACAACAAATAAATAATTTGTTACTAGATTTGTTAAATTTACTGTTTCAACATGTTTATCCTTTGGTCTTCTTCAGGTTTAGTCCGGATCATACGTCAAGAAAAAAATCAATTACACGTACACGTACACGTCACACCCACACACACACACATCAGTATCACTCACTCACTGTGTTTACTGTTTAATTTCAAATGTTTTAAAATATGTCCTTGTATCAACTATTAATTTTAACTCTCTTTGAAAGGCGTCAGTGGCGCTGGCGCTGGCGACTCGTGTCACCAACAACCACAAACAACAGTAAACAAGAACACCAACCAGTAGTCACCACACCAAACAGTCACCAGTGATGAGGGATGCCTTTCAAAAAGAGTTAGAATAATAGTTGGTTCAAGGAAATATTTTAAAACATTTTCCCCAAATTACAAAATCCTAAAAATCTATGGCTTGGTTGCCAATATAAAGAGTTCTAGTCAGTCACAGTCCGGCGGTCCGCCTGCCTGGCTGGCTGAGGCGCTCTCTGCGTGATCTGTGATTGTTGTTGATTGTTGATTGTCAAACTTGTCAATTTACACTTTATGGTCGGTCGGTCGGTCAGTAGTCACAGTCACTAAAAGACTGAGTGAACATTAAACAATGTCCTTTTTTTTTTTAAGTTAAACAAATCAAATTCGGGCATTAAGAGTTGAAACAAGAATTTGAAAAGAACCCCTAAATACAATAATTAATTTTATATCTTAAAGAAATTAATTAGAACTTATGAAAAAGGAGAGTAAGTGTGGACAAAAAATAACGTTTACCACAAATGATTGTTCTCGGCATTAAATGACCTAAAATGGTTGACCGTACAAACAAACAAAAGGGAGCGAAGGGTAACAAAAAAAAATATGTCAACAACAACAAACACACTCTTATGTTGTCTGTCTGCTACAAACGATTTCACGCTTTTCAAATGGCAATATTTTCAGACGGCAGAGAAAACAGAATATATAATTTTAAAAATTAAATAAATTTGTATTGTTGTTGCTGCAGTAGTTATTGAATTTATATTATTATTTCCATCCATGATTCCAGATGCCATGAATTTTATCAGTTACTGTTGTTAATAATTGTTTGTTTGGTGCTTGGATTTTGTTTATAATCTTTAAAAGAATAAACTTAAATTAGATTGATATATTTTATTATAGTCGATATTTAAATACTTAACGTTAATTTATTAACGTTATTAATATGTAGAGAAAATGTTGCTGATATTTATAATAATATTTAATATTTATAAAGTGACTACTACTTACTCACTCCACTCTCCGTTTTACACGGATTTAACAACGGCCTTTCTTTTTGGTTACTGTCACTTTCTCGCCTGCCTGCAGTCAGACCATAAAAAGTCGTAAAAGCGTATTTATTTATAATTAGCGATAACTAATAAATAATTTGGTAGTTTTCATAAAATAAATAAATACAGTTTCGGTTATTCACTTAATACTTGGAATTTTTTCCATCATATATTCATATATATATGAATTTGAATTTATACAATGAAAATATAATTCCGACAATTATGAAGGGAAAGGGAATAAACGTAAATCCATACATTGAAATTTATTTCAATTAATTATGACATTCATTCATTAAATATCTAAATTTATCACTGATGGATTTTAAGTTCATTCCATAGATTACATTTATACACAAGGTATTATTATTTTTAAAATATATTAAAATAATAACCTTTTGTTATTTTTATAACATAATTCAAATCGCACTTATTATTTTAATTCGAGAACACTCACATACTCCCTCTTTTTGGAAAAATACCATATCGATCTAATTGCATTTTATATATATATATATATATATATATATAGCTGCTGCTGCTGCTACGCAACATTTTGATAGATAGACTCCAGCCAGAGTGAAATGTGTATCCTACTGTATGATGCGATGTACATCTAAGGAAATCGTTCGGTGATAGTACGAAATAGTGTGGTTTTAGTCGAGGAAGAGAAGAGAAAAAAAAAGAATAAAAATCGACCAAAAAATTATTATTTCGAAACATTTGACTCGTTTGATAAATAAAACAGAAGTAAAGTACTTATACACAAATGTAATTGGATAGGTGTTCAATAAACAAGGGTACTATGACAAAACAAAAAAACAAAAAATAAACGCAAAAAATCGTATTTCCCCCGAATTACAAGTACGGATGCCAAGAAGAAACATAATGTCAATTGTTGTTCTGACATACGAAAAATGCATGGTTTCTTCTAGGAAGCTCTTTCAAACGCAGAGGTGATATTATTTTAACATATTCAATCATCGCATAAAATCTAGTTATCTTCCATGGCTAATTAAGCATTTACGATCTGTAATTATAATTAGTTCGTTGCACGAATGGCCATCCGTAGTATATAAGTAACTAATAAAGGACTGACTGCGATCTAATGTCATTTCAGAGATAGCACTTGCACTAGACAAAACAGACTTTGAATAGGGAACCAATTTTTAAACCCTTGTTGTAATTAAGATCATGGCGAGTCGTAATTTCTAGTGGAAATGAATAACAGATGTCATTTGCTAATATCTCGAATAAATAAATTATAGTTATAGGCTTTATTATATTTTAAAATAAAAAATGTTTTAAAATAACTACTCAATGTCGTTTCGTTTACGTTCGTTGATGAGGTTGAGAAAGAAAGAATTTAAGTCTAAATTGCTTCCTTAAATCATTTATGTCATTAAAAATAAAAGATCTGGTGTTAATATTAAGGAGTTAGCAAACCCGTAGGACAGAAATATAAACACATTCTTGGGTGTAAAAAGAAAACAGAAAATAAATTAATAGTCCCCTTCTTTTTTTTCAGCAAGAAGAAATGAACAAAACTAAAGAGAAGTGTTTTTTAGCCTTCTTCCTTTTTTTATCACTTAAGACAGCCAACAATAATCACATGGAAAGGATTGTTTAGCATAATAACGAATAGATACCAAAATCAGGGGTCATTCAATGTTCCCTAACCGTTCTTTAGGGATTAAATTATGATAATGAAACATTATCAAACCGAATCTCCACAGCGCCAAAAAGAAAAAAAGAAAGAAAAAGCGTAAAATCTCAAACTCGAGAAGAGCCGGTGTAGCTAGAAATACCAGGCTCGTTCGACCTAAAATAACACCATTCTGGTCCTTCTAGGGGTTCAAGAATTAGCTTAAGGGGTCGACTTGTCTCTGGCATGGGGTTTTAACGAATAAAAAGTAAAACTAACCTTGAGGGATATTCCGGAAATCAAGTCTGATGAAGCATTATCACAATGTTGTAAATAGAGCAGCCATGATGAATCACCCGGATGGAAGCAGGTGTGACGTCACAGTTCATATATATAGTAGCTACCCCAACCTACTATACTACTTCAATTTAGTATTATTACTATTGTTATCATTAGTAACTTAATTTCTTGAATCTATTTTATTGTTTATTGATTTTTATTTATAATATTTATAGATTCCATTCATCAATGTAACAATTTTAAAATTTTACTTAAATATATTTTATTTCAAATGAGATAAATAAAAATTTTCTAAATAATAATTTAATATACCTTTAATAATTTATTTTTTAATTCCGAATATTTTTTAATTATCTATAATTTTCTTCTTTATTTAATTATCAGTACTTTTACTTTTAATATTATTTAATTGATAACATTGGTCAAAAACAAAACTTAACCAATTATCAGTATTTCTAATCTTATTTAATTCATAACATTAGTTAAAAACAACTTTTCATTTTATTGAATTTAAAACGTGTTAAAAACAACACTTAATCATTACTTTTTTATTTATAGCAATATTTCCAACTCTTGTTTAGCGGTTGCAGCTATTTTTCCGATTTAAAACTAAATTGAATTGAATCCACGGGTCCAAATACCCCATATATCAAATTTCAAGTCTCTAGACCAAAAATTGGCAAAGTACTTTTGGAGTCTGTGTGAAACTTTTGAACAATTCTTTCAATGGTAGACTGTAAGAGTGTGTTAAATTTTGTTTAAATTGGACCTTTTCTTCTAGAAGCTGATTTTTTCAATTATCAATTTTCAATACTTATTGTGAGTATTCTAAGAAAAACATTATAAACGTCAAAATGGCGGAGTCGGTTTTCTTGAAAATTCATGCAGTTGTGTCTGGGAGTGTTCTTAGATCGGTGTTGTTTCAGATCTCCCCGATAACTATTGAAAATTGATAATCCAAAAAATCAGCTTCTAGAAGGAAGAGCGCCACTACGATTAAGAGTAAAACCGTAAAAATTGCAATTATAAATGCATAAGTGTTTTGTGGGCCAGTTGGTAGAGCATTTGTTTTGCATGACATCATTTGCAGGTTCCAATCCCTCTTGGGTTCAGAATGGTAACAACATTGAGTGTCACTGATGAGATTCAATATATATGTATGTATTCATGAATGAATAGTAATTGAATTACCCCTTATGTCGTACCCATTTCAGGAGTGACACACAAAAAAGATGACCTCTTGGGAAGAGGAAGGTAAAAATATGTATGGTGACATCTTTCCAGCATTTTCTAGAATATTTATCACATTTTAGTGCTCTATAAAAAAGTCATTTTCCAGTCATGATGTCATTGATGTATCCAATCACCCATTCAAAATCAAATTCATAAAGTAAATTCTCATGGAAGGAGGGGAGATGAAGGACAACACCGATTCCAAATGCGCAAAATTTCTGATGCATTGTCATTGTTGTGAAGTTGATGAAGAAAGGCAACGAAGAAAAAGTAAGAGAGAAAGAAAAACACGGTTTTCTTTTAAAAACGCAGCAACAGCTTGTCTAAATTTTCCACAGAACACAAATCGTCTATATTCCCCAACTCGTCTCTCTCGTTACATTCCCAAAAACACACGTGCTCATTTTTCCCAGAGTTCTGGGGTAAATTTATGTACCATAAATTTGCATATCCTGCCCTGGCGTTTTCTTCTCTCTTCCTTCCCCCTCCTTCGCGTCGGTTCACACCAAAACCACAGTCATGTCTGCAGTTTCCAACTAGAATCTAGATTCCAGTACAATGCTGCAGCTCATAGGAAAGCCAGCTGCCTGAAAACATTATGTGCCATTGATCCTTTCCTTGTGGGTCAAGTTAGTGTTATCAGTGAATGCCATCCAATAATAGTATTAAGGGGGTCGGGAGTGGGGAGGTGGATTGGTTGGGTATCAGTCGGTTTCGACGACTTTCGGAGGAGATTGGGTAATCTTGGTGATATTCTGAACGTGATATAACCAACCATATAAAAACCAATGCCACGTTTGTTTTAGGGAGTCTGAACAGTTGAGGTCAATAAAGTATGGTCGACCTAGATCCCATCTCCTGTTATTGAGAAGTTGCTTTGCAGCTCATCAATGGAACATCCAACAGAGATGTGAGAAGGACCACCGACATGTCAAAAACTGGAGGGATCAGGTGTGTATTGGATGCCACCAAGGTAAGGACCATTTGGCGGTCAAACAAAGGACTCCCCAGGCCAACAACACCAGTAGTGCCCCAAATGTAAGGAGAACCTTGTTGGATCCAAGAAAGTTTGTAAGTACCCAAAAACTATTTACTTACAGACTTTCACAATGTTTCGCATTATACACTTTGTTCTAAGTTCAAAACCCTTTCATGAGCGGAGCAACTGAAGAGAGTCCTGTCTGGAGAAGACGCGTATCATAACACTACTCCTTCGAGTGCTCTAATTTCTTCTATGAATAGTTTTCCGCCTTCTTGTACTGCTCAAATTTCAAGGGAAAATGAGATGCAGACATCGTCATCCATCCGATGATCTACCATATGGTCAGGGAAGGGGAAAATTCAGTTTACTTGCCCCAAGAAGAAAATATAGTCATTCATATTTACGAGGGTCATTCCAAAAGTAATCCTTACCAATTTTTTATTCCACCTAAAGAGATTGGAAGGGATTGCAAATTGCATTGTTATTCTGACTGAACTTATGCATTCTCTGTTGCAGATATTGACATTGTGAGACCCTAAGGCAACCCATGATATGGACATATGCCATGCATCACTGAATTCCTCCATGCAGAAAAAAATGAACCAATTCACTCGTACCTGTTGAACATTTATGAAGTCTATGCATTTGATATCAGCACAGTCAGAAGATGGGTTAATCGATTTCAGAAGGCAGAGATGTGAGTGACAGCATGCTCTGGACACAAAAATGGACTGCTTCGTTCATCATTGGCAAAAGTGCATTGAAAGTAGTGGTGACTGTGTAAAAATATATTTTGGAGCACAAAAAAATCGCTCATTTTAATAGTACCTGCCCCATCTTCGTAGCTTTTCTACTTTAAAAAATCACTTAATTTAAAAAATAAGTGGCATGACTGTCATACTTTTCTGGATTATTCCAAATCTGGGTATAATAATCAAAGAGGAACATACATATCTACTTTATATCTGCCTTGTATATATCGTCAGAGACTTCATTTTACCAAGTCAAAGGCTCTGTCCATTGAGCCTACAACCAGTAGTTGTAAAAGGTGTAATATAAATTGTCAAATCAGAAATATTGTTTGTTTGTAAATGAATTCTGAGTATTCAGACTATTATCCACATCTTTAGGCAGCAAAGTTGAAGGAGTGGCAAATGCTTAGACTTTGGAATTGTATTATATGAGTTCAAATTTTAGTTCAAACCATTTCATTCACTTTCAGTTTGGGCAGATATGAACATTTTAAGGTCTGATTACTGAAAATGGGAAAGGAAAGGTTATTTTATGGCCCCTTGATATTATGTTGCCTCCTTAAATACAACAAATACTAATGAAACTTGTCTGAATAATGATATTCTGCCTAAATATATGAAATTTAAAATACTAATTTGTGAATGAAGGACCGAAAAAGCCAAACAGAAAAGGAAACAATTCTATTTGATCAATTTTGTTAAATTAGACAATATTGGTCCACAAATACTATTCAGTTCAACAATTTTAGAAAGACTTGAATTAAGTTAAAAAAATTAAATCAATTAACAAATTTTCACCAAATTAACAAAGTTATACGCTACTTGTACAGTGTGGGGTAGAAAAAAAGGTGTGTTTTTTTTTTTAAATCATGAAATATAAGATTTTATTTAAAATGAGATAATATTTTCATCAATCTATTTAAAAAGGTTTGCAATTTTATAAAGTTAGATTAAGATGCCAATAAAATTCTCTCTGAACAGCTATGACCTACTTGTTACTTTTCATGTAGATGTTGCAAGCAAAAACCTTATATTTAATTATCCACATTTTGAACTTTAATCTGAAAGAGCCAAACATTCATTATTAGATTATAAAATGGCATGTCTTTGCAAAGGAAATGGTACCTATTTGATGTACTTTTGATAATATAGGGCAGAGTAATTTCAAAAACACCTATTATTTCTCCCACACCCTATATATAGAAATTTGAATTTATTTTGTATATTCATTATGCAGACTATGGTCCTAATGTTTGTATTTGTTAAATTCACTACATTTCGGTTAGTTTATCCTTTGGCCTTCTTTAGGTTTTCTGTTCATGGTCGGAATCAAAACTGCACTCTGATGTTTTTGTGTTGTAAAAATAATGTTTAATTTCTAAACAAAAACTGTGTATTCTTCATTTTGTAAAAAAAACATTCAATGTGAGGAACATACTTTTAGAACTGACATGTCATTGCTGCTGAGCCCCTTCAAGATGGCCACTAGTGTCCATTTATATATACCTAAGGGACAGGTTAGTCCTGTTTCCGGTTGGTGTAAGTTAGATAACTCTTATCACCTCTACAATACTAAGTTCTAAAAAGGTTGAATCCAATAAAATTAATTATCAAATCTAGAAAACTATTTTAAAAGTTAAATTTCTAACTGATATAATAAAAGAAAATAGTTAATTTTGTTACGGCACAACCTTCTATAATTCAAACAAAACCAAACATGGTCAATTATTGTTCCTATTGTTTCAAAAAAAGGTTGTCTTCGAAAAGTACTTTCTTTCATTAAGAAAAAGTGAGTAGATTTGAGGAGAGATGTTTTAAATTATTACTTAATTACTTCATTTTATTATCACTTCTGATTTTTTTCTTATTTTTAAGAGGCATTGCAAATAAAACGTTTTTACTTGGTGCAACATTGTTTAAGAAATCTACTTATTTAAAATGCCAAAACATCTCAAGCTGTCTTATGTCAAAATATTCTTTTATATAAGTTTATCTCACAATGTCAAAATATTTCTAACACTAACTTAAATTAACAAATTTAACTTGAATTGAGTTAACAAATTTAACTTAACTATAATTAATTAACAAATTTAACTCAATTCATTAAATACTATGGAATTTTTGACAGAAGTAGCAAATTGGTGGAGAACATATTCTCGAACCCAAGAGTGACTAAAGGGGACAAGTTACAGTATTCACTATTATGTCATTTAGGTAAAAAAAACAATACATTTTACTTGGTTAATCCTAAAACTAAATAAAATATATTGTTTATTTACCTAAGTGATATAACATTGAATACTGTGATGTGTCCCTTTTAGTCATTCTTGGGTACGTTCTCCACTAATTCACTACTTCTGTCAAAAATTACATAGTATTTAATGAAATACTTGAATTTTAGAATTAAATTTTATTATAATCAATGATTATGTTTACATATGAAGAAATATTTGAAACATAATCAACACATAAATGAAATATTATGAAAGTGCTTGAGTTTCACTGAATTATTACTTATATTATGAATGGAATATTTTGAATAAAATTTATTTTCTAGTAGTTTCTTATCAATGTCAATAATGCTGATTATTTAAAAGATGCTATTAAAGAAATACTTGTGGGAAATTTACTCATTTTATTTTCTTAAATATCTATTCAACAATCAGATGAATAAAAACCAAAATTATGAATGAGAATTTATTTGATTATATTCAAATAGTTGTTTGGTTGGTCAGTCGGAGGATGGGTGGATTGGTTTGGTTTGGTTTGGTTGCTTAGTTGATTTAGTTGGTTACCTCATTTCTTTGTTTGGTTAGTTTAGTTAGTAGCTTTGTTTGGTGGGTATGTTGTTTGAATCATTCGTTAGTTTTGTTGCTTGCTTGGTTACTTGGTTGGTTTAGTTGGTTGGTTGGTTGATTGGTGGCTTGCTTAGTTTGGTTGATTGGTTGCTTAGTTAGCTTAGTTGCCTAGTTGTTTGCTTGGCTTGGTTAGTTGGTTGCTTGCTTGCTTGCTTGATTGGTTTGATTGATTGATTGGTTCATTGGTTGTTTGGTTGGTTCATATAGTTGTTTAGTTGGTTGGTTCACATAGTTGTTTAGTTGGTTGGTTTGTGGTTTAGTTGATTAGTGGGTAGATAGGTAGGTAGGTTGGTTGGTTGGTTGGTTGGTTGGTTGGTTTGATTGGTTGGTTGATTGGTTAGTTGGTTGTTTACTAGGTTGGTTTAGTCAGTTTGTTGGTTGGTTGTTTAATTGTTTGCTTATTTGGTTTAGTTGATTAGTAGGTTTAGTTGATCAGTTGATGGTTTAGTTGGCTGGGTTGCTTGCTTGGTTTGTTGGTTTGGTAGGTTGGTGGTTATTTGTTTGGTTGATTTGGTTGGTTGGTTGGCTGGTGTGTTGATTTGTTGGTTGGTTGTTTGGTAAGTGGGTTGTTTGGTAAGTTTAGTTAGATGGTTGGTTGCTTTGTTGGTTTTCTTGGTTGCTTACTGGCTTGGTTTGGTTAATTCTACTAGTTGTAGTTAGTGTTGTCATGGTAGTTGTAGTATTGGTAGTAGTATCTTGCGAACTACCCCAAACATTTCTTCATTGTAATCTTATGGTATCATTGATTGTTTATGCCTTTGTGACAACCCAAAGTCTTTTTTTTTATTGAGCCAGGACACAAGTTCTTGCACACCTGACCTGCATAGTGTATGCCTTCTTATGAAACTCTTTTAATATTCAATAAAAATAGAATAAATCAAAAACTGTGGTGAGTACCCCACCATCAAATTCTTTCAAGTAAATTTCAACCAATTATTGAAGAATTTTATATATCCTATAGAAATATAATAATAAAAAAAAGAATCATAGCAAATACCTCACCACTAAATTCTTTTAAACTAAATTTGGATAAATTATTAAAGGGTTTTAAATAATCCATGAACTCAAAACAAAGCATAGAAATTTAGTGATGAACTATCAAGAACAGTCAACAGGTTTTCAGATATAATGGTATTATTATTATTATTATTGTTTTTGATAAATATGAGGATCATTCCAAAAGTAATGCCACCTATTCTTTTAAGTTATTTAAAAAAATTAAAGAGCCACGATGATTGGACTGATACCATTAAAACGAGTGGCCTTTTGTGCTCCAGAATTTATTTTTCTTACATAGTCACCACCATTCTTGATGTACTTTTGCCAGCAATGAAAAAGGTGGTCTATTTTCGCATGAGGAGTGCGTCTTGTCACTCATTTCTCTTTCACCATCTCTTAACTGTGGTGAAATCAACTGCATTGGCTTAGTAAATGTTTCGCAGGCGCCAGTGAATGTTGATCGGTTCAATTTTTTCTGCATGGAGAAATTCAATGATGCATCTCTATTTCTAATGCACGTCAATAACAGGGGTTGCTTTCTTAAAGTCTCACACCATCAATATCTGCAACAGAGAGATGAAACTTTCAGGTGATGAATGCATAAGTTCAGTAAGTATATCAATGCAATTTGCAATACCCTCTGATCCATTCAAGTGGAATAAAAAAAATACGAGGCAATACTTTTGGAACAATCCTCGTACATAAAAATGGGGGTTGGCCTAAAAGATTAGGTCATTTTTTTTATCTTATCAGCCTTTTTATGTCAGTATAATTGCACAATTGTCTATTTGTGGTTTCCTAAACAATGTATTGCTTGCTCCTGTTTACATTACCGTGCCCTGCTTCAATAAAGTATAGTATCAACCAATTCTACATCTGAATGTCTTTATTTTTTGCTTCTTCTCTCTACATCTTTCTTTCCCTCTCTCTTTCTCAATCTTTATCTCCATCTTTCTTTCCCTCTCTCTTTCTCAATCTTTATCTCTCTCTCTCTCTCTCTCTCTCTCTCTCTCTCTCTCTCTCTCTCTCTCTCCCTTTTCCTATTTTTGTCTCCCTCTCTCCCTCTCTTCCTCTTTCTTTCTCTCTCTCCCCCTCTCACTCCCTCCATATTTCTTTCTCTCTCTCTCTTTCTCAATCTTAATCTCTCAATCTTTCTTTCTCTCTCTTTCTCAATCTCTCCATCTTTCTCAATTTCACCCTCCCCATCTTTCTTTCTCTCTCTTTCTTAATCTTACTCTCTCCATATTTCATTTTCTTTCTCAATCTCAGACTTTTCATCTTTCTTTCTCTCTCTCATTAATTAATATGACTCTCTCCATCTTTCTTTCTCTCTCTCTCTCTCTCTCTCTCTCTCTCTCTCTTTCCTAATTTCTCTCTGTATTTCATTTTCTTTTTCAATCTCTCCAAATTTCTTTTCCCACTCTCTTTCTCAATCTGAATCTTATCATATTTCTTTTTCCCTTTCTATTTTTCAATCTCACTCTCTCCATATTTATTTCTCTCTTTCTCAACCTAATTGTCTCTATCTTTTTTTCTCTCACTCTTTCTTAATCTCACTCTTTTCCATCTTTCTTTTTTTTCTCTCTCTCAATCTCATTTTATCTTTCTTTTTATCTCTCTCTCTCTATCTCTCTCTTTCTCAATCTCTCCATCTTTCTCTCTCTATCTCCGTCTGTCTCACTCTCTCCATCTTTCTATCAATGTCTTAGACTTGCCATATTATCATGCTAGCAATGAATTCATATCATTCAATGATTTTCCCATTTCAGTGTTCTCAAACAATGAATTGCTTCTTGAAGCACTAAGCAGGAAGAACACTTTTCAATCTGGCGTAGGAGGAAGATAGAAATCTAAGGACGCACTGATATCTTCAACACTTATGGGCTTTCTGCTAATGAATCAACAATTTTTCAGCTTCTTTTTCTTTCTCCTCACATAGAAGAACGACGAACTGCCAAGGGGAGATAATTCATCACAGAAAAATCAGGAAAATATTTCAAATAATCTTCTAGTATATAAATATTTTTCATTATGTTTTAAAATAGTATTTTTAATAATTTCTTTCAAGTCTTCATATACATGATATACAAAATTATATGTATTATAATATATATATGTGAATGGAACCTACATTCAGACAAATTTACAAATTATTTATTGATGTTAATTGAAAATAAAATACGGTTTATTCATTTCTAATTATATATATATTATAATATATATATTATAATACATATAATCTTGTGTATTATTTATATTAAGACTTGAAAGAAATCATTAGAAATGCTATTTTTAAGCATAATGAAAAATATTTGTATGGGGGCATTCCAAAAGTAATGCAAACCTATTTGTTAAGGTATTTTTTTTAAATTGAAGAGCTATGAAAATGAGAGTGTTACAATTAAAACAATCAATCCTTTGTACACCAGAATTTAATTTTCTTCATAGTCACTACCGTTCTCAATGCACTTTTGCCAGTTCTGAATGTCCCTTATTTTAATTGTACCACTCCCATCTTAATAGCTTAATTTTAACTTTTAAAAAATATCTTAATCTAAAAAATAGGAAGCATGACCTTTGCATACAAACAAATAGATAAATAAATAAACACATGATGACTTTTTTCAGATCGTATAGATTATTATCATTATTATGATCATCATCATCGTTATCATCATTATCATCATTTTTATCATTTTCCTTATCATCATCATCTTCATTACTATTATTATAGTCATCATCATTTTTATTCTGATTCTTATTATTATCATAATTTTTTTTTTCTTCTCTCTGTCAAAATACTTCTTGGGTTATTTCTGATGTCCTCATGATTGAAGTGTGTCTTTAAGGGATTTATCTATTTTTCCATTGATTCAAATGTCCTGCAGTCTTCTTTTCAGGTCTTTTGAGATTGGTATTATTTTCATATTTGATTTTTTTCCCGATTGCTTCCCCACAGTCTTTTTCTTCCTATCTGCTTTTAGTTTCTGGGGTCAAGTACTATCTGCTATCCTTATAAATGCAGTAGTCTGTAAGATGTTTATTTTATTTATCACCAATTTCATGTAGTCTTATCCTCAGGTCTTTTGGGATTGTTCTTAAAGCTAAAATTATGATTTGTGTTACTGTTGTTTTCCTTGGCTAATTCCTGGTATTTGCTGATCTTTTCCATTTCTTTGGATTTTACCTTCTGGTTCGCCAGTCCAGCAAAGTCTACTATTTTGCAGTTCTTTCACTTTTTGTCAATGACTACCAGGTCTGGTCTTCTTGCTTGTATCTGTCTATCTGTTGAATATCAAAGTTCCAAAGGATTTAGTGGATTTCATTTTCTTGCATAGCTTCAAGCTTGTGCATGTACCATTTTTCCGAGTGTTCTAGTTGGTAATTTTTGCAAAGATTCTAGTGAATTATTTTTCCTATCCAGTCGTACCTGTTTTTATATTCCGTCTGTGTGAGTTTAGTGCATCTGCTTATGATGTGAATGGCAGTTTCCTCTCATTGTCCACATAGTCTGCATTCACTGTTCTCCTGACTCTTGTTGATCTTTTTTTTATATATATATATAGTTGATGCAGAGTGCATTGTCACAGTTTCCTGGTTTCTCTAGTCAGTTATCCTTTCTGAAACGATGTCCATATTTTGGTGTGTGTAACTTCTTTAATCTGTCTGAGAAATTCTTCATGAAGTGCTTTTCTTTTCTATATCTTAGTTTCCTATTTTCTGCTGAGTTCAGTTTCTTTTTTTGTTGTTTTTTTCACTATTCTTTCCAGTTGTAGTGATTCTTTCTGGATTTTCTTGGGTGTATTTCTTTAGTTGTTCTGAAGCTTTGATTACAGTTTCTTCAATATTTAAGAGGCTACATATTCCCTGTTTTTGATTTATGTAAAGTCTATCCACATCATCTTTTGGGTGTACTGCCTTGTGCATGCATTGTCCTTTAGTCTAGGTTTCTTAATTCTTCTCTATCCTAGGAAGGGTCCAGAATATCTCACCAACAGCACTGCCCAGGTATTTATTCCTTTGATGAGGTTTTTTGCATTTAATTTGGTTTCCAACACTCTCCTTGTTCTTCTTAAGTATTCCCTGCTTATAATCTCCTTCATTTCTGTTTGCTTATAATTTTGTATGGTGTACTTGTCCTTATTTTTCTTCTATCATTCTTTCATTATCTATCTTTTTACTTGCATTCTTTCATTTCTTCTTCTTCTTCTTCACCTTCTGTTCTTTTCCTTCCTTTTCTTCCTACTTCTCTTTCTCTTTTCTTCTTCTTCTTCTTCATCCATGAATGCCAACTTTTCCTTAAAGACTTAATTAAATGAAAAGTTAAATTAATACATCAATGCCCCTCCTAATCTTGTCTGCAGCTTGTTTCTTTTCACAGGAAGGTGTCATCCCAGTTTTGTCCTTAATGTCAATACCTTGACTGTCCCTGTGCCTCAAGGTCTTGGCTGTCTGTCCCACAGTTATACATATGCATTATTTGTATATTTTATCTAACAGCTTTATTTTAAAAAGGACAGATTAGATAACCATGCATCCACCTGAAACTTTATTGATTGATTGATTGATTGATTTTATGGCATCTCAACCTTCTTTTCTTGTCAATTAATGCCTTGAACAATCATTTTTTGATAAATGACATTTTTTTTGCTTTGGTTTTGTCTTTTTATCACACATCAACCTTTTTGATCATTTAATGCCAAAATCAATTATTTTTTATAAACATCTTTCTTTTTAGTTTGGTTTTACCTTTTTATGGCATATCATATTTTTGGCATTTAATGCTGAGAACAATCATTTTTTATAAGTGTCTTTCTTCTTGGTTTGGTTTTGCCTTTTTATGGCATATCAACGTTTTTGGTCATTTAATACCGAGAACAATCATTTTTGATAAACGTCTTTCTGTCAGTAATACATTGTTCAAATAACACATGTTGTACTATTTAATCCATAGCTGGAAGAAATATGGAGATTCATTCCTTTCCCATGTGTATTAAATCAAATGTGAATGTATTGAAATAACTGAAATTTGAATTCATGTATTACAATTTCAAAGTCTTAGTGCTGATCCATTGTCCCAGGTGGAATGGCCTTGTAACCTGAAAACAAAAAATAAAATCTAAAGGGTGCGGTCCCCTGCTGGTGGCAAAACACAAATCTTATGACATTTTAGCATCTACTTTTGTGTTTATATCAATCTGTAAAATATTAATCAACTCATATCTCTAGCTATAGTTGAAAAGGTTGAAGAGCTGAATCTTTTATTGGTGATTGGGTTAACTCACAAGCTGATATCTGTGAAGATGAGATCTATCAATATCTAGTGAGAATTTTCGAGCATAGAATTAGTTCGAGCATGAAGTTTTACTAGAGGCCCTGCCACAGAAAAATAGATGAATTACTTATCAGTGTACTGCAAGATAAGGCAATACTGCTGTTGAACATATGTGCCAAATGCAAATTCAACAGATTTTTTCATAGCACCCTTCAGATGAACTTGGCACTTGTTAACATTCTCTCTCTGATAAATGTTCTCTAAACAATGAAAGTCTTTCCACTGAACGGAGAACTCTTCAGATGAATTGGTCAGTTCTAAACCCACTCCCTGAACTGAACCATTCATGAAACAATGAATGTTTTGGCACAAAATTGAGACCCCT
>JAYKTE010386147.1:0-10723 GCA_036873565.1 Xipholeptos notoides
TGTGTGTATATATTCATAGTCACTGAGGGAGGAATTATAACTTTTTATATGCAAGGGTAGTTTAAATATTTTTTAAAGAAGGAAATTGATGAAATAATCCCCAAGAATCCAGGGTCAGTAGATTTTCAGTATAGAAGGCAATAAAAAGGAACCTGGCTTAGTGACAGAGAAAGGTATCTATGCAAAGACTTTTAGTTTACAAAAGGAGGAACATGAACAAAATAGGTTTGATTTGAATTTTAGGTTTTTTTTGTTTGTCTTTGTTTTTGGTAATTGGGTGTGTGGTGGGTCGGTTGGTTGGTTGGTTGGTTGGCAGTGGTTAAGGATTGGTCCATTCTTTATAAAAATCTTTCTTATCTTCTTTAATCTTTATATATCTATTTCTGTTTTATTTTATTTTTAATTCTTAATTTTTTTTTCTTATGCTGTTTTCATCCTTGTTTATATTTTGATTTTCAGTGGATTTTACTTAGAATATTATTTAAGCTAAATATCTGAAAACAAAACCAAAAAGAAAAACATAAAATTAAATAAAAACAAATTATTCTAAGGTCCTCATCTTTACAGACAACGAGAAAAAAATCTGGAAGAATTAAATCTATTTTGAATACCATTCCTTACTTTATACCTTACTTTTTTGTTCTGGACTATCAAAGCAAAAATCTTATAGGAGTCCACAATAAATAAATCAATGAATAAATTATATATATATATATATATATATATACATAAGTAGATAAATGAATTACTAAACAAGGGACGTTCCAAAGTATTGCCTCATATTTTTTATTCTGCCCAAATTGATAAGAGGGGATTGTAAATGATGACTGAACTTATGCATTCATGACCTGAAAGTTTCATCTCTTTGTTGCAGATATTGATGAAGTGAGATTCTAAAAAAGTAACCTTGTGTTCTTGTATGTGTGCCTGATGATGTGTGTATGCATGTGTTTGTGTGTGTGAGTATTTGTTAGCATATTTGTTTGAACATATGTGTATGTTTGTGTATGTGAATATTTGTGTCCTTGCATGTAAATGTGGTGCATGTGCTTATGTCTGTGCTTTTATAAATAAGTGCATAAGGGTATCCTTGATGGATTCTTGATGGATTAAAATTATTCATTCCTATTTTCACTATAAAGTGCCTTTTGATATTATTTATTCCTTATCATTTTTTATATAAAAATGTGGAGAACTCAAGTTTTTATGAAGGGCAAGAGAACAAGAACATTTCGATCATAGTAAGAAGAGAACGAAAACATAACAAAATCAATTTCAAGATGGCAAAAAAGAAGTCCTAAACCAGCAAGAATATTTTGAGTCGTGAGCAGAAGAAAAAAAAAATCTAAAATTTTAGTTGCATTACATTTATATGCCTCATTTTCTTGTCATATAATATTTCAATTTGTGTTAATAGAGATAGGTAAAAAATCAAAGCAGGAGAAACTATCTTAAAGCCTAATCAATGTGTTCCATGAAGAGTTAGCTACTTTTAGGAAATTAAAATAAACATAAAGGTTTAAATAAGCAAACCTATGTAAATGACTATTATAGATGAGCTGGACCCATAGAAATGACATGGTACTCTTATAGAATAGATGGAGCCATGGAAATTTCATACTATTTCGATCATAGCAAGAAGGTTTAAATAAGCAAACCTATGTAAATGACTATTATAGATGAGCTGGGCCCATAGAAATGACATGATACTTTTATAGACTAGCATGACCCATGGAAATGAAATGATACTATCATAGACTAGTTGGACCCACAAAATGACATGATATTATTATAGACTAGCTGGACCCATCCAAAAAATTAGTGCAATTTTTTCTGCATGGAAGAGTTCAATGACACGTCTCTGCTTCTGGGGCACACTCATGACAGGGATTGCCTTCCTAGTAATTTAACACCTTTTCTCCTCGACATTCCAAGCTACTAGATTAGTTGATATCATTTATTAAAATAGTTTTATTTTTCCATCAGTTATTTGGGGTCTTTGAGATTTCTTATTACATATTTGCATGAGTTCAGATATATATATAAGTAAAAAATAATAAATCTATTGGGTTTATCCCATATACATAAAAAGAAAAAAAACAAAGAACAAGATCAAATAATTTCTTCTAAGGAAAATTTATTCATTAATTATTTATTTCTTTTTATTTACTTATATATTATATATTTCTTTTTTTATCCATTTATCAATTATATATATCTTTTTTATTATTTATATTTTTATTTTTTTGTTATATATTTATTTTTTATTTATTTATTATATATTTCTTTTTCGTAATTTATTTATTATTTATATATTTATTATTTATTTATTTATTCATTATATATTTCTTTCATTTATTCATTTAATAATTATATATTTATTTTTAAAAATTTGTTTATTAATTATGTATTTCTTTTTTTTAAATTTATTTATTAATTATATATTTTATTTATTTATTCATTCATCTATCTATTTTCTTCATATTTTTTAAAATGATTTTTGGGGAATTCATTTTTATCACTAAATGATATGTGTTGAGGTTAAGCTGTTTAAATCTGATTGCAATGATTATATATTGATATTAAAGATATATACATTAGAATTGGGAACCTTTATAATTTGGATATCAATAAATCATATCTGCTTTCGATATTCATCACCATATTGATAGTCTAATATCGAGTTAGCACAAAATCAATATTGATTCCTTGGGTCGAGCTCTCGCAGAAAGAAGAAGGGTTGTATTGGGTAGAAAAGAACACAAGTTCCAGAATGTTCAACTAAAACTAATCAACTAATTAAATCTCTTTATTAGCAGATATTTATTTTTTTTTTATTTCTTATTTATTTTACTTTTTTCTTCTCTTTTTTTTTGACACACGAAATTAAAAGAATTTATTTTATTTTGGTTTTGTTTTTCAGTCCTAAAAGGATTTTGATGGATTATCTTCATTGAATTGTTTAGGGTTCTGGAAAAACTGAAGATCAAATTGATCTATAGCTTGAATAAAAGAATAATGAATATTCATTTAATTGATAAAATATGCTTGATAAAAATGCCTTTTATAGAACAATAATTAGATGTATCAATTATTATTATTATCATTATTATTATGTGAGTAATGATTTTGTTTAAATATTTCTTGTGAATTTATTTTTGAATCTTAACAATTTTTCAACATAAATAGTAGGCAATATTCTTTTATAATTTATCTTAAAAATTTTTGCAATTTTTGAAATTTATATTTTATCAAACTTTTCTTTTGCATGTAAATTTGTGTGTGTGTTTACGTCTATGTTTGCATGTGTGTGTATGTGTATATATGTTTGCATGTGTGTTTGTGTGTGCATATGCGTGTGCATGTCTGCATGCACATGCATGTGTCCATGTGTGAATGTTTTATGTGTGTATGTGTGTGCATAATCATCTATGTGTGTGCATGTGTGTGTGTATTTGCGTGTGTGTATGTCTGTGTGTACTTGTGTGTGTGTGTGCATGTGTAAGGGTAGGTTTGCACATGCATGTGTGTTTGTTATTAAATGTGTGTGTATGCGTACATGTGCTTGTGTGTGCTAAGGCATGTTTTTGTGTGTGCATATGTGTGCATGTTTTTGTGTGTGTATATGTATGTATGTTTTTTCTATATTCTCTACATCATTCAAAATAAAAATCCACACAAAAACTATCATTTTTTTTAGGTTCCGAAATCAAAATAAATAATACCTAATCAACAGAAAGAAAAGAATTAAATATATAAAAAATAAAGCAAATGAATAAATAAATAAATAGAATAAAAACGGTATGCGTGCGTAATTTGAAAACAAAAATGTCCACTGCTATTTTTTTGTGGGGGCTTAAAAGTAGTGGCTTAGCAACTGTTTTTTGCCGCTCGGGAATACCATCAAGGATCGAATTTTAGATTGCTGCTGCTATAAGTTCTAGACTTTCATCTTATTACAGGACTTGTATACATATGAGGTATGTTCAATAAGTACTGAGAAAATATCAGGAGAGATTATATTTATTTTCACAACCTTACAAAGATTTGTTCCCTTCAAAATAATGGCTTCCTGCATCTATACACTTCTTCATGCATTTCTTCAAATCCTGGAAGACCTCCTCTTTCAGCTCCTCTGAGACTGTCATTCATACGTGGAAACAGGAAGAAGTCGCATATAAATGGTTTGTTTAATAAGTAATTTACTGACAACTTCCTCGCATTCTATGTTTGAGCGCAGCGGTGTTCCTTTTGAGATTAGCCTGATCAGGCTTGCCGATGCTGGTAAAGAAGGCAAAACGTTATGCCATCAAATTTTAAACTTAAGAAAACCAAACAAGAAGCTTATGGAATGTTAAAGGAGGCCTATGGGGATGAACAGATTACTCAAGCAAGTTTATTTTGGTGATTTAACAGATTTTCCGAAGGAAATGAATAGGATGAGGATGAACCCAGAATCTATAGCATCAAACAGTGCATGCAAGGAGTAAAACATCAATGAAGTGCAAGACCGTCAAACTGTGAGGATGATATTTGAAGCTGTTGGCATTAGTATTGGCAGTGGAGGCCAAAGATCTGAATCTCCACAAAGTCATTACTTATTAAACATATGCTGGTGGCCACCTGGATGGCCGGCAAGGGAATGAAAGTGATACAACACCCACCCTAAAACCCTGACCTAGCCACATGCGACTTATTCCTGTTTTCACGCATGAAAGATAGCCTCAGAAGAGCTGAAAGAGGCATTGGAAAATTACCTGAGAAGACTTTGAGTAGATCTTTCAGGATTGAAAGACATGCATGAAGGCGTAGCTGCAGAAGGCCATTATTTTGAAGAGGACAAAGTTTCTTAAGCTTATGAAAATAAATATTATCTCTCCTGACATTGAACATACCTCGTATCTACTGTGGTCGTCGTTGCCGTAGTCGTCAAAGAAAACCAAAGATTTTTCAAAACAGAAATTTAATTTGTTTGAAAATGTAACTATGTATCAGCAAATATCGGGAATTAGCCAAGGAACTGGGGAAATATAGAAGATGAAAGAAACAGTAATACTTATCTTCATCAGTTCATTAGGAATAATCCTGAAAGACCTGAAGGAAAGACTGCAAGACAATGGAAAAATGAACATAATACAGTCTACTGCACTCAAGGGGACAGGCAGGCGGATATAATCAGAAAGTATTTGAGCATGGAAACTAAAACCAGAAAAAAGAAAGGAAATAACTAAAACACACACACAAGCAAGTTATACATGATCAACTAAGGAGGAGAGCTTACAGTCACTGACCGCAAGATAACCAGATATGCTGGAGTGCTGGATGAGATATTTTTACTCTGCAGTGAACCACAAACAGGCGTTGGCCGAGTTGTATAAACTAGATGCAGAAGGTGAAAAGCCAAGGAGATATGGCCCTATATGATCTTTGAATGGATAAAGCTAAGCCTCCAAGGGTGTATGAGGAAACTTGTTGTCACTGACTCCAGTGAAATACACTGGTTACTGAGTGGAAATGCTGGAAGTGACTGCTGTGAGAACTCAAACAATAACTGGTTGCTACCAGCATGAAAGATCTGACAGAAAGATTGGTGACAGGATTTGTCTAGTAATAATACAAAAACTAATTATTTGTTTGTGGATTTAACTCATGTGCAACGATTCCAAGTCTGACTGCCTATCCACTCGGCCAAATCAACTTCCCCACTACAACTAATAATAATAATAAAGCAAATATCAACAGAAGCAAAAAAAACAGCAAATGCTGACAGTGCGGACAACAAGGGGAGACAGCTAAACATGTCATTAGTGGATGCAACAAACTTGCACAAAAGGAGTAAAAAAAACAGATATGAATGGATTGGGAAAATCATACACTGGGACCTATGAAAACAATACAAGCTTGATACTCAAACAAGTGGAACATGCACAACCCTGAGGCCATGCAGGAAAACAAAACGTACAAAATCCTATGGGACTACTACATACAGACAGACAAATCAATCAAAGCAAGAGGACCGGACCTGATTATCATCAACAAGACGGAAAAAACATGCCAAATAGTGGACTTCGCTATACTGGCTGACCACAGAGTGAAAATGAAAGAAACAGAAAAGAATCTAGATTCTGCTGTCCCCCGGGTTTAAGAGCTGGGGATGGTAGGGTGAAAGTCCGAGAAGAAATGGCACCATACAGTCTTTGACTGGATGGAGCAGTTTCTGCTGGCGAATCACGTGGAGATTTGTTGTCACTCTCACTCCCGTAAAAATCACCAGTCATAGACATTATGCAAATGCTGAATGTGACCTGTGTGAGAATATGATAATAATAATAATAAGAAGAAGAGGTAGAAGCGAATGTTACTGAAAAAAAAATGTAGAAGAAATAGAAAATGAAAGAAAAAGAAAAAAGAAAGAGGAAGAAGAAAAAGTAAAACGAAAAGAAGTAGAAAAATAGCGGGAAAAGGAAAAAAATGAAGAAAAAAAGAAAAAAGTAGTTAAAAGAAGTGGAAAATGAACAAGTCGTGGTAGTAGTAGTAGTAGTGGTAAAAGAAGAAGATATATAAAAAAAATCAAATAAATTCAACCACAATATTTCAACCCTAAAATAAGAGCTGACCACACTCGATCATTTTCTCCTAAGAAATTGGTTTTTCATTGTTTGTTTTCTCAAAAAAGAAACTTAGAAAAAAAATCCAAGAAAAAAAAGAAGAACATGGAAACTATTCAAAAACTATTCCTAATGTTTATTTTACTTCAAATATCCACTGTTGAGGCAAGAAATTGTACTTGTGCAACTATTCATCCACAAGTTCGCTATTGTTTGAGTCAAACAGGTAAATATAAAAATAAAATTATTACATTCTTGAGTTTAAATTTTGTGATTGTTTTTAATCAGAGAAATAGGTGTGTAGTTGCACCATACAGTCTTTGACTTGAATGGCGCAGAACCTGCTGGAAATCAGGGGAGACTTGTTATTCTGACTAAAACCCACTGATTGCTGAGTGAGCAAGCGCCTGGTTATTGGTATGAGATCTTTCCATAATAATAATATAATAATATAATAATGATGATTTTGACTAACCCATAAGAAGATAATTTTTCTTCTATCTCCAGTGATGTTGGGGTACTATCAACGCTGTATGTCCCCCAAAACACATACGTTCAAGTTCATAGAGGTACTTAAAGTAAGTAAAACATACCTAAACTTCCTTTTTTAAAGTACAAGCTATTGTTGGACAAAAGTTGTTGAAAAAAAAACATTCAGGAACTTTGTGTAAGTTACAATTGAATTTTTTAAAAATACGAAAATTAGTAAATATTACTTACATGACACAAATTAATAAAATAATGGTAAATCAAAGTTTCTTCACCAAGATTTTGGCTTTAAATGTATTCTGTTTTAAAAGATTTTTAACTAAGAATTAATTTTTAGGGCTATGTATGGCAAAAAGTGACTGTTTCTTAAATGGCAACATCGCTAAATAATTAGTAGCATTCGAAAAATAATTTTAAAAAATACAGTACACAAAAAATTCAATTTGGGAAAAAAATTGGAAAAAAAAAATCAAAGTTTTTTCAGCATTTGTCATGTGAATGATAAAAAATAAATGATTAGATTTTTTTAAATAAAGAATAATTTCAAGAAGGTAAGAAAAACGATTATATATTGGAAATAAAATTGAAAAGTTTGATTCAAAATAAAAATAAAATTGTGAGCAGACGACAGCTTAGGTCATGCGCATACATAAAAACGATAAACACAAACAAATAAATAAAACAAATAAATAAACTTAAGAGTGACTTTCTTTCTCCATTTTCTAAAAAGTGGATAATTCACCAGGTGCAATGGAGAAAACAAAAATTTTTAAAAATAATCATGCATCAAAATAATTTTTAAATAAATGTGACATCATCCAATTGATTTCTTTAAACATGGACGCATTTAACTTGGACAATTGTCATGTTTTAATGAAGAAAATGATTTTTCAAACTATTTTACTTTTGTTTAAAAAATATATATCCTTTTATTAGAAAAACAAAGTTTAATGAATAGATTCAGAAAAATGTTTTTTTAGTTTTATACATTTTATTACCAGTTTTGTCTTACAGGGTTTAAAACATGTGACAGTGATAACAGGTGTTTCAGGTGAAAATGAGTTTGTCAAATGGTTGGTTGCTTGTCACCTGGTCAAAATGATTCATTCAAACTGTTAAATTAGAGTATTGTTCTTTTATAATACGAGAGAGGGGGCTAAAGGGGGAAAATGAATGGACAGTGATAACTCTACTCATGCTTGAGGGTTACAGAGTTCAACTTACTGAATGTACCCTTCAAGGGTGCTTCCATTATCTGGTGTGTAGTCTCACGTGTAAGACAAAACTAGACCACTTGACAGGCAGAGACAAGACCAGAAAGATGAAACACTGATGAGATGAGAGTTCTGACTTAGACTAATGGACAGTCTGAGCCTATAACTTGTTCCAAATCAGTGTGCCCATAGTGAAGACTAAGACAGACGAGGGGCACTCATGACCCCAATTCAAAGATTTCAATTGTGCAATTGTGATGAAAACAAATAAAATGCTTAGCTTCATAATTTGGTTGAAATGTTTGGGTTTTCGAGATACATATTTGCACACACGTTCTACACACATGTACGCATGGATACCTAACCTACAAAATAGTGACTCACATTCATGCACAAATATAAAAAATAAACCTATATACAAAAATAGCAAAACCTTAAAAATGATGGGTTTAACCTCTTAACCAGCAATGACTATTTAACTCTTCTTTACACTAATTGTATTTTGAATCCAAGGACAAACGAAATATCTATTGAAAAACTATTTTTCAAATACCATCAAAAGACGAGTTCTCTCACCCTTTCCTAACCTCTTAACTGGCAATGGCTATTTAATCCATAGTTACCAAAATTATATTTTAAAATTAAGGTGAGATATTTTGTCAAAAATTGATTTTTATAGCACCAAATGGCGAGTTCTCTCTCCCTTTCTTAACCAGTATTAATAGGCTATACAATAAACATAACAAAATTATCTAGAAATGAAACCTTTTTATCTGGTTATGAAGAGATTAAACAAAATTGATATTTTTTTTCTTCAAAGAAAATATTTAATCCATCTAATTTAAATCATTCGGACTAATATCCTCATCTTGACTGTTATATTCAATGTTTCATCCAATGTAACCCCTACCTTCTTTAAGAACAGTTTCCTTCAAATCCTAATTGTTCCATTGCATTCACGTTAAGTAAAACACCCTAGGGAAAGGTATGAATTTTACACTATCCCTCAGCTATGGATTTAACTGTGCATTTTGTGTTATTCTAATAACGTGTAAACAAAATGAAAGCGTTCATAAAAAATAATTGTTCTTGGCATTAAATGACAAAAAAGCTTATTTATAATTCTATGAAACAAACTCACTCAATCAATCAATTAAGGAGCTATTTTTTGAACATTCAGACTTTCTATTAGTATGTGGGCTCAAATGTCTTTAGCACACAAACAGATACCAATACTCCCCTTGGCATCATACAATAGGCTGTGGGCTCTCTATCAATCTATAATTTTCATTCTGCTACCTACATTTAGAGCTGAAGAAAAATCAATAGGCAAATGAATGCTAATGCACGCATCATACTATTTTCCGCAAAGAAAGATTTTGCGTAAATTTGTGAAAATGTATTAATAATATCATCAGCTTAAATAAAACCATCATTGATGGCAGTGAATATTGTCACAGTAAATAAAATAGTGAATTGTAATAGGTCAGTTTTTGGGACAACGCTAGCCAAAATTTCAGCATCTAATTTCTGGATTAAGATTGAAATAACGAATTAATTAATGCAAACAAACTTCCCTTATGAAATGTTACGAAAAATATTCTTATGATTCTATGCACCATTTTTTATTTTATAGGCCATTAAGAGTTATTTTTTTCTTAATTTGACATGTGGTAACCAATAGCTCTCCTGGGTTACACCACACCTCCAGTAATCAAAGCACATGAAGCGTGTGATGGTGGGGTGTTACCACAACTAGTTCATTAATCAGGTTTTGTGTTCAGCATAGGGTGATGTGTGGATCAGTGGGGTGACATTTGAGTGGACCGCCCCAGGTGACGTTTACTTTAGTTATGCCATTGGAGTCTGATATGTGACAGTTACACACATGGATTTACCATTCTTTTTAAGTGGAAATGGTTCTAAAGATATTTTGTTTTGTTTTATGGCATATGAACCTTTTTATGTCATTTAATGACAGAGAGCAAACATTCTTGATAAACGTTCTTTTGTCAACACATAGTTTTTTAATATCAAAATATGCCATATTTAAACCATAACTGGAAAGAATATGGGAATTCATACCTTTCTCAAGGGTATTAGTCCAAATGTAAACGTAAACAGAATGGACTGGGAATCAAAATCATGTACTATGATTCCAAAGTCCAACTGCCTATGCACTGTCCCAAGTGTACTTGCCCTCTCAAAATGAAATTCTTACCACAGGCAATACTAACAAAGACTGATATCAATCGACACTTCTCTGAAGCTACTGACAAGTGACAGAACGAAGATCATCTACTCATGAGGCTTGAACCAAAAAAGGTGCGATTCCAAACACAAGAGCATCATTAGATCAGAAGGTTCCTGAATTTGACAAATAGCACTTGAAGAAGGCCAATAATTACATCG
>JAYKTE010386258.1:0-10723 GCA_036873565.1 Xipholeptos notoides
TGACAGTCACCGAACGCTGTTGACTCCGTGTCTACGCTTATCTACTACACACACTCTATCACTGATATTGATCACTTTAACTATAAATATAGGCAACCTTACTCTACAGTGTAATATATATATATACACTTTTCTCAACAAAAAAGGAATATATACCAAATATATGTTTTGAGGGAGGTTGATATTTCTTTGGAGACTTTTTTCAAATACCAAAATTCTTAGATTCACATCTCTTACTAATTCTTACCTCAATTCAATGTTTTTCCTCAGTCATCCTTTTGCTTTATTAATATCAAATTTTTAGAAAACCAAGTAACTGTTTTTTATTTAACCAAGTCAAATAATGAACATAAATAAGTGAAAACAATATTTTCATTCATTGATAAATTGAATTTCAGCCAATATTAAGACAATAATCAGAAATGAGGGAATAGTA
This sequence comes from Xipholeptos notoides, assembly GCA_036873565.1. Classification (NCBI taxonomy): domain Eukaryota; kingdom Metazoa; phylum Mollusca; class Cephalopoda; family Idiosepiidae; genus Xipholeptos; species Xipholeptos notoides. The sequence continues at coordinate 437 of JAYKTE010386258.1, forward strand.
ATTCCTTCAAAAACATATTCTTCTCATACTTCCATCTGGACTTTTTGACATGTGTAGCATAACCTGTGATTGTGTATGACCTGAGGTAATAATCTATTTCACTTTTGTTCAATATTCATATCTCTGAAATAATACTTGCCATGTGGATTGTCCAGAGATGAATGATCCACAATTTAGAACTACCTCATTTAATCTTATATTAACTATGAATACATACACTTTCTTTACCTTTTGTCTTAGATAGAAGATCTTGCTGGATGCCAGTGTGTAACATATCAATGGGATAAACCTAATACATGACCCAACCTAAGATACAGATAACAGATCATAATATGTTTCTCAGTCATCAATTATATAATATTTGGTGAATAGTATAGATAACCCTAGGAGTAATAGAATGAGTATTTATTAGATTTCTAAACTCAACAAATTCCCTTAGTCAAAATATTTTAAACCAAACACAGCCAATTGCAATAAATGTAACTTAAAAACCAAATAATTTCTTCCTTTCTATTTCTCTCCAAATCAAATAATTTCTGTTATTGCTAATAATTAACAGTTCTTAGCAAAATCTTATCCTTATGCAATGGAAGATATCCATAAAAATGATTGTTAAATATTAAGATTTGATTTTAAAAAAGGAACGGATAATGTTGCAATAGTTGTATTAAAATGAAAATCTGAATTCAACAGAGTTCAATGAAATTTCTACTATTCATAACCTTATCTATCTAAAATGATAAGTGGTAGGGTCCCTGCGTGATATACATATTAAAAGGAATTAGATGTTATTGCTTTAGTATAGTGACAAGGAAAAGCTTAAGACAACAGATTACAACATGATAACAGAAAAAATCTCTAGTTGGAAAGCTTAACATTGCACATTGAAGCGAGTTTGATCTCCAGTATACTACATTCTATGGAATCTGTTAATTGATATAAGACTTCAATATTCCACAGACAAAAAGCTGTTTATCATTGGAATGATACTACAATGATGCTATTGTTAGAATAAATAGCTTTTTATGATGATGTAAGATTATGTTTTTATTTTTGTAAACATTATTAAAAAGTATTGTAATTGATTCATCTACCTTTTAAATCAGTGGTTCTTGATGTTTTTCAATGATGGTATCAACAGAAGGTGAACAAAGTTGTCTGGTACCCCTTTTAGAAATCTACAAAAAGTATCTGTATAGGAACAAAATATTTGGGAGTGGCTAATGACTACTATACTGCATCAGTTTTATTTATCAACATTTTAATACTAACACACAATTGTTTTTGATTTATTAATTTAGTTCAATTAGTTTATTACCCTTTATTTAGATTTGATGTACTTAAAAGGAATATATAATAATGGCAACGAGAATGAAATTAACCAGGGACATATTTAAAGGAAAAACTAGCTGAGGAATTGAACTTTAATAGCAACAACTGCAATATGTAACTACAACAACAATTTATAAACAAAAACATCTGATACAACAATCACAATTGTTAGAAATAACAAAAAAAAGAATGAAAAAGGTGATTTTCCATTTATGCTGAAACATCATATTCTAAATTCAATGACTACACACAGAATAACCTAATGTTTGAATCACTTTTGACAGATCCAAGACTTTGTTGTAAAAGAAGGTGTGAGATGGTCAAAACAAAACTAAAAAAACTGAGTGCTATTAAATAAAGATGGGAATGGTAGAAAATTAAGAAATATTGTACATCTATTTTGCCAGAAAAAAAAAACATACAAAATATTTGAAAGTAGAGTAAAGATTTTGTCAACAATTTCGGGGGGAAAGAGACTGTTTTTCATACTGGCTATCAGGTTTTTAAGCTAAGAACAAGTAAGTGTGTTTAACAGAAAGTTTTTGAAGGTATAAATGAACCCACACCACAAAACAAAACACAAAAATAAAACCAATAAATTCAATAAGAGTTCTGATTGGAAAAAAATTCCAGAAATTACCTGGTAAAAACATAGTAGCCCCTAAAAAAAAAGGACCAATGCAAAGACTGTTGTAATTTGAGCACAAACTTAAAATAAATACTTTTTCATCAAATACAACCAAGGATATTATTAGTTGAGATGCAGTGTGATATTTTTTAATACAGATACTGATTATTGGTATGAGAGCCGAGCTGGCAGGGTTGAGGCTGCTGACTTATCCATTCATTATATAAATAGTAAATACCAGAATCTCAATGCACTAACACCATTACAGGTAATATATCAAATAGTATAATGTAGACACTTAATTCAAAATACTAAATTCATACTTGGTCTTACCAAGTAGAATTATAATGGTGATTAAATATGCTTGCTATTCTAAATGCAAATATGTAACTTACACCATATTTCATGATAATAAAGGAAAAAAATGAAATTTTTTCAAGCATTTTGGTTCCATTTTCATATATCTTTTGATCTTTCAATAATATTGAAAGGAATAGAAAGAAGTCAAGCTGTCTGCACGCATGCCCCTAAATTAGTAGCTGGTACTGCGCTGCACATGTTCACTTTGGTTGAGGCAGCACTAGCAAAAAAGAAGATGATGAGTTAAGAACAAAAAAATAATTTCTGGCTGTTTTCAGTTGAAGAAAACATTGTTTTCACAGTATTTGGTGTTGTATTGTTGACTGTTGGTGTTTGGCATTGTATTCTTTACTATTGCAAGGTTTGGTGTAATGTGTTATGGTATTCACCAGTTGTGTATAAAAATTTATAACATCAACATCAGTCTGAATCGTAAATGTTTTCATTCAAACCAACAAGCAGCTACAAAAAAAATTGGATCTATTGAAAATAATATTAAATTTCTAGATTTGTAAGTTATTCATTGGAAAATTGTGATATCATTAAAGATAATGATTTAAAAAGTATTAAAAGAAAATCAGTTTTTAGTAAATTATGCTCTAAGGAACCAAGTTATGAGTATTCAGTTATGAGTATAGTGAATTAAAAATTTATATTTAAATCTTTTGTAATAACATTTATTATTAAACTATTTGACTTTCTAAAAGTACTAATCAGACTATTTTCTTCATCTTTAATATTCTCTCTCACACAACATTTCGACTGATTAGTACTTTTAGAAGTCATCATATCTCATTTCAAGGATTTTGAAAAATTATTTGACTTTCTATTATACAATATTTTTACATACATTATTAATTTATGATAGCAATTTAAAATACCTACCAGTTGGCTTTTGAAAGTTTAACAAAGTGGACATTTGTTTCTCTTACAATAAGTAATCTAACTTATTAGAAAGGAGTTTGTACTAAAATGCTGTTTTCAGAATAAAGCAATAAATATTAAAACCCATTTCTAACTATCACATAATCTCTATCTCTACTATTATATAAATGGAAGTTTGTCTCTCTGTATGTGTGTGTGTGTGTGTGTGTGTGTGTGTGTGTGTGTGACTGAACAGATTTTCTTGAAATTTTACACAACGTTAATACATTTATCAGGGAGGGGTGTAGGCAAGGTTTTATATTATAATACCCCCGATAATAATCAAAAATCGATAATTAAAACCTTATTATTAATTTATCTATCAATAAAGCCATTTTTTATGAATGCGCTGCTGTTGTCGTGCGACATCAACACTAAAAATTATATTGGTTAAAATCTTTTTATTTTCATCGAGAATAAATAAAACAGTTGACTATATTATTTTCGACTTTTAATCTATTTTTAAAAAGAAATTATTGTTTCTATTAACTGTAATATATATTTTTTATTTAAAGTTATATTTTGTAAATTAATAACTGAGGAATTGTTTTACTTACAAACATTTTAAGAAAATAATTGATTTAAAGGTTTTAATTTTTAAAAGATTATTTTTTAAAGTTCATTTTGAAAGATTTAGTTGATTTAAATATTCTTTTTTTTATCTCCATTTACTATTATTTAAAAAAATATTAATCAAACAGCTGAACCGATCATAAATATAAATCTACAAAAAATCTAAAAAAAGAATACCAATATATAAAAACATTAAAATTAACCACTTTAGCGTCCGGTTCAACTTTGGTGCGGTCGATAGTGTACATGTTTTTTAAGACAGTGTCCGAAGATTCAATTTCGGTTTAAGTAATTTAATTTTTTTTAAAGTAGAAAAAAGTTTATAAAACTTGAAAATTTACATGCGTGCATATAATTTTAAAATATCAATTAATTTTTTAATTAAACTAATTAATTTAATAAAATAAAATTTGATCAGAGAGAAAACAAATTCGTAAATTTTAACTTAGCAATGATTTCTTAATTGAAATAAAATAAAAAAAATTCAAATAAACTTCTTTGTTTTACTAAGTTTGTTCTAAACTAAGATTTAAGTTTTTAGTATAAAATTATTATTTTCTTTAATAAAAAATTCATAAACGGTTATATTTGAAGCAAATAAATACAACAACAGTCAACACATGTTTTTTTTTAAAAAAAACATTAATTAAAACTTTAAATAAAATTTGATTATAGAAAAAAACAAAATCGTTAACTTAGCAATAAGCAATGATTCTTTGTTGAAATAAAAAAATATACGTTAATTCACTCAAGTTATTTAAAAAAGGAAAAATTTCAAATAAACATTTTTTAAACTCTTGGCATAAAACATTTAATTTCTTAAATTAAAAATTCACAGATGGTAATAAGCAACCCGCAACCGCAAACAGTGCAGCAGCAACTACAGCGCAACAACACAACATATTCTTTTTAAATAAAAACTTTATAAGGATTCTGTGGCGATGTACAAAAACAAAAGATTTGTTAATATATAAAGGGAACTTAATGTGACTGCGTGTCTGTGCCTGAATTTGTTCCCCATGGACTCCGAGACGGCAGGGCTAATTTTCTCGAAATTTTCACACGGTTGTATTTTACCTTATGCGTATGGAATCTTATTTTGTAGAAAAATGTATTGTGAGCAAATATTTCATGATTATCATAGGATGATATTGAATGTGATTCAATGTAACCTAGAGAGCAGATTAGCTTCATACAGAATAATTAGCAAGGTTTTGAGACAAAATTTTAAGACAAGAAAATGAATTACTCCCCTTTAATGAATATTATTATATGTGAATATTTCCTGCAATGTGTCAATTTTATCTTATGTTTACAGTTAAGATATATAAACTGATGTATACTTTTAATTCAGAGTTTTCATGTGACCCATTTTATTATCTAGAATAATGAGTTTTTATCAGCTTGCATTTGTTAAGTGAGAGGTTTTAAAAAGTCTATATATGTAAATGAAAGCATTGAAAGAGAGACAAAAACAAAAAAATTCAATATTTCTATCAAATATTGCATTGATACTTTTGATTAATTGTGTATGGATTATTGGTGAAAGGCTGCAATTTCCATCCTGTCAACTTATTGCAGAAGGTATCTTCTTTATATACATGCATAAGATATATAAGCCATTTCATTCATAAACAAGAGTTCAACGTAATAAGGCAGAAAAAAAATCTGAGGTTAATTAGGAGACTTAACAAAAAACACCAAAAATTCTATAGCCACATTATTAGTTGCATTGTTTAGATTTATTAGATGAGTCTTAATTATCATCATTATTCAAATTATTTTACCTTCTCATATTTTCATTGTTATCTTCAAACTTTTTCAATGTCCCAAGATGTATGGCATAGTGGTTGTAGTAGTTGGTTCTTATAAGTTTTACATCACATTTATCTGGAGGAGATAGGTTCAGTCTTGATTGAAAAGAATGATAACTAAATACACAATATAAATTGACATAGTACTTGATAGGGCTAACAGAATGTGGATGGTCTACCCCTGTACAGTAAATAAAGGGTTAAATTAGTAGCCTTGAGAAGGTTTCTATATTTTGACATGAAGGTTTCTGAGTTCAAAGGGACATCAGTTGAAATGTTAAGATGTCACTGAAGTTGAGAGTAGAAATCCAGATAGCTTGAATAAGGATTATTGGTTGCAGTTTAATATACCCAGAATGAAAGTTTATACTTTTCTCAGAGATAGAATTCTAAAATTATCTTGTATATGATATTACCTCTACACTATGCTGATTGCTTCTGCAAAGAATTATATACTACTCCTACAATTACTATTTTAATCAGAATAATAATAATTATTATTATTGCTATTAGCTTTAATTTAAATCTGGAGATATATTTCTTAAAAGGTGTCAGAGATTGGTAACAAATCAGTAGAACATCTATTTGAACTGTTAAACTTTGAAATTTGAAAATCTGTGGTTTTCCATATGTATGTATGTTTTTAGACAGCATCAGAGAACAAATATTTACACAGAGAGCATGCCAATGGCCTTTTCCAATCCATCAACAAGGTTCATTATGTAACTAGTGCTCAAAATAACGCTAAATATTTAAAGTAGAACAGAGATTTTTGACCTGATAATTTAGGATTTTATTGACATAAGCAAATATGAACATCTATTCAGGAGGGGTTATTATTTTTTCTGAGGGAAATTAAGTTTGGGTGAAGAGGAGAAAACATTCTGATAAAATAAAAGATGTAAAACAAATGCAAAAAATATGAGTAGAGCCTTTCAAGGATATGGAAAAAAAAGTGTCCCACCAGCATTTCAAAATGAAAAAAAAAAAATAGGATTAACACATGAATAAAAAAAATCTTGTTAAAAAAAAATTCAAGTGACTTGTGATAAACTCTTGTCTGTCTTTTAACAGTTGTAAGAAAAATTTGAATGTCAAAATACAAGATTTTTGCTTGAAGAGTAAGTTTTGAAAAGAATTTGATTATAATTTCTTTCTTAAAGAGACAGAACTCTGTCTACATTTCTGTAACAAATCATTCTTTCTTTACACATTTTACATGTTTCGGATAATTGTCCTTATTCTGTATGCTATACACAAAATGTTCTGACCATTATCCACCCTTGGAAATGTTTCTAGTACTTTTTGTTTAATCTATTCATTAAACAATAAAAAAAAAAAAAAATAACAGGTGTAATGATTCTAATAATAAAAAAACAATTCAACATTAATAAAAAAAACCCAAAAAACCCCAAGTACTTGTAAATGTACAAGTTATTCAATAAGTTATAATATAATACAGCATTCCTTAAAATATATAATTACCAAAATAAAGTTGACTTAGTTTGTACTTGTATATTTGAACTAAATATTAATGTTAGCATGATTCTAATTGTTGTCCTTATTTTGGTGACTACAACCAAAGTTATGTGACAAAAAACCCCATAGAACCAAAGAGGTAAATATGTGGCAATTATACATATGGTACAGTGGTGCAATAAACACATTCAATGAGTGGATTTCGACTTGAATAATTTTATTTCCTTTAAACTGATTTCATTAAAACTTACAACTGATTAGTTACAAATATAGGATTAAATCGATGAACTTTCTGCTCATTTCAGGTAGCTAAACATAAATGTGACAAAATTAATGACCATTTTAGAATTAATGGAGTGGATCCGAGGCACCTTTGTGGAAATAATGCTCAAAATGTGTTAGAAATCTTTTCTAATACACTGAGAAATTGATTGAAAATGTTCGAGACCTCGGTAAAGTGCACAACAAAGCTATAAGTGTGTCAAATGACTTCAAATTCTTTATAAAAAATCCTTCAATTGCATTTGCTTTGTGGTAAAGTTTCAATCAAATCAGTTGAGAGGAAACAAAGTTAATCAAGTTTTAAATTTATTGCCACCCTGTATAATCCAAACAATCATCCAGGAAATAAGTTAAGAATTAAAATATATCTAAGTAGCAGAGGTACCTGGCATTGCCTGGGTGCAGAATTAAAAAGTTACATCTGTATACATGATTGGTTGACCTATATATGTTTTCTGTGATCTCCCCCCAAAAAAACAAACTATTCTTGAGTGACATTTTTACAAAGTCTATATGGTGGCAGTGCTACCCAAACCCCTCAGAGCTCAAATAAAATCTAATGAGTTGACAACCTAAAATATGTTTTTGGTACTTAAAAGGCCCAAAGTTACTATCAAAATTAATTTTATGAAGATTATTAAATGGGAAGCTTTAATCCCCTTTAGGGGATCATAAAATTCTCCTAGAAAGTTTTAATTTGAGAAATTGACTTAATTTAGTGGTCTATACAATCAGTTTAAATTTCCTTGAAATAGGAAGAATTAAAATTATTGGTTGTCATTCAGAACACTTCCCCTTCAAAAAGAAAATCATACATAATTATCCAAGGACAAATCCTGTACTTTTGAAATATATATAGTTATGTGGGTCTATCTCTAAAACCCTATGAAGAGTCTGTTAACAAAGCCCCAAATTATAGGAGATGTATATTTTTTGGCGCACATTCAGGAGGAAACTGCCCCATGTAACCATTAAGGAGATGCTTAGAGGTTTGGGAATATTTCTATTAGCTTTCTTAGAAAATTTACATAAGAATCTACATTTAGCTTTTATGTAGCCTCTATAACCTGTTTTTGTATTGGGAACACAAAGACACATACATTATAAAGAAGGATATTAGCAATAACAAAGGTTTTAAATAAAACAATGATGATAAGTCTTGGCTGAGTAAATAACTATTTTCTATATAGTTGTCAATAAAATTAATGTAAGAAGAATAAACAATATTATACTTGAACTTTGGAAACAATGGCTACCAACACCAACACCCAATTCTGTCTGAGTGTAGACAAAAACTAACGTTACCATAAATTATTGTTATTGGCATTAAAATGACCTGAAATAGGTTGATATGCCATAAAAATACAAACAAACAAAATTCTGTATGTCTAGCATACAGAATTTTATTTCAATCTGTTTTTATCTTAAAATCATACTTTTTGCAAGACGGTTTCAAAGTGGCATCCACTTTCAAACCCTCTTGCAAAAAGTATGATTTTACATCTTCCTATCTAGCTGTAAAAATTAGAACTTGATTGGCTGGTGTAAAGTTATTCAATAGACTATCATTTCATCAAAGAAATAGCACATGCCACCTTTTCAGTTGATACTAAAGAAACTGCAGTTAAGTACATACAAATATTTAAATTCATGAGAAAAACTACAGGCTACAATAAGGGGTGGACTGAGAGTATTATGGGCCCTCAGATGGAAAATGCAATTTCTCAATTTCTCGCAGTCTAGCTGAGAAACAGGTTTGAACTTTATGAGTGTAACCAGTCCCAAAGATAATAAATAAACAGTGACATTTTTTTACTACATTCATTTGTAAGGTTTCTTCATTTCCTTTTTCTTTCTTTCTTTACAAATGTATTTACTTTTTCTTGTCCATATTTTCATTTTTGCATGGTCACGGATCTGCCCGTACTTTTGCACAGCCACGGAAAATACACACTATTATGTGTAGCTAAGGGGCCCGAGTCAAGCAGGCCTTCTTGTAGTGCCAGGCCCTCGGACCAGGTCTGATTGACTGATGACTCGGTCTGCTCCTGGCTACAATACCATGCCAGAATCCCTATTCTAAAAATATAATCCATAATTGTCTTTTTGATTTATGAATTTCATTTCCTAAGTGAAATAAATAGACATAAATTTAAAAATGACCAAAAATTAATGTAGGTAATGCTTTTTTTGTTTTGAAAATCAAGTCATTATCAGGGAAACATAGAAATCATGTTTGAAAATATTTTTTTTGCATGTAAACAGTAGACAATAATGGTAGATAAAAAGAAATTTATATTGAAAAGTTTGCTTTGTCCATTTAAACAATCTATTTGTTAATTTCCTTTAACTTCTTAGTCAAATAAAGATGCATTAGTGTAACTTGTCAAATAATGATGTGTCAGAAATAAGATATTCAGATTTCTTTTAAAAGTTCCTTTTCCATTTTTTTATAAACAGTAATTTGAGTTGTCTTCAAATGATTTTTAGAGTTTTTAGTACAATAATCATTGCAAAGGAAATATTTTTCTTAAAAGTTCATTGGTTTTAAATTGTAAAAGTTCTTAGATTTACCTATATAACTAAAGACAGAAAAAGGATGGAATGAGTATTTGAATCTATTGTAATTTTTTTCATTATAGAAAACTAAAATGACAACAAAAATAAAGTCATTTACTCTAGTTGAATGATCTATCATTTCACATGAAACATTCATTCTACTTGCGTACTTATGCATATATATATATATATATATATATATATATATATACAAAAAGTTGAATAGTATTCTCTACCTGGGTTTCACCATCAGGATCTTCAGGACAACACATTATTGTAGAGAGTCCTAATCGTGTTAGAATTTTAAGTCACTCTTCAATTACTTCTTCTTGATGA
>JAYKTE010386369.1:0-10720 GCA_036873565.1 Xipholeptos notoides
TGTTTTACGGCATATTAGGTCATTTATTGCCGAGAGCAATCATTTTTGGTAAACGTTAGTTTTTGTACACACGGTTTTTTTTAATGACACAAGTCACACTATTTTACCCATAGCTGGAGGGAATGTGGGGATTCATACTTTTCCCAACAGTATTAGTACGAATATAAACTTTTTTGATGACACAAATTTTTGTATATCTCTTTTTTTTATTCTGTGGCTTAGGATGGAAGAAGAAGAAAAAAGGATAGGCAACGAATGTCAATATTGTCTCTGGGCATCATACTATAGACTTTTTCCCCAAAGGCCTATATCGCCCTATATTTAGGGCGAAAGAAAAAATTAAGTAAATGAATGCCAATATTTCCATGAACAGCGTATTATTTTTCCACACGCGCAGATGTTGCACATTTTTAAGAATTTAATAACAAAAAAAGCTTAAATACGACCATCATTGACGACAGTGAATAATGCCACAGTGAATTGCAATTAGTCAGATTTTAGAACAAAGCAAGTAGTGTTGGGACGATTCCTAAATTTTGTCCGATTCCAATACCAATTCAGATTCCAGGAAAATCTTGATTAACGATTCCGATTAACGATTAACTTAAAAATTCAAGAGAATTGTAATGAAAGAATCATAAATCTGAGGTATTTATTTAACGATGCGATTGCGATTCCAATTCCCCCCAAAATACACTATAACGATACCAATTCCAGGGAATCGTCCCATCACTAGATGATATTTAAAAAATCTAAAAGTGAAATTGATTATGGTGAAATAAACATATTTCATGGGTTTGGCTAGTAAGTTTTCTAGTAAATGAAAATATTTAGTTGTCAAAGGTCAACTAAAAGTAAATTTGACTACGCACCAAATCGCACGCACCCACAACAGAGAGCACTTATTACAATTTTTTCAGCGTAAAAAAAGCCTTAACTCTAACCCTAATTAGAATGATGTTCGTTTATATATTCGGGCCGAGGGTAGGAGTCCATAAAAATTAAAAACATGTTTATTTTCCTATGTATTTACATAAAACTATGTAAATGTCTTAAAATAGTTGTGAAACAAAACACAGAAAGTAACGGTATTAGTAAAGAAAGCTCAAGCGTGAAATTACGAAGAAAGATAACTCTCATGCTCTATGAAATCCCTAAAGGCACATCATCATCACCCCGTGTTTAGGGTTGGAGTTAGGGTTAGGGGTTGGGTTAGAGTTGGGGTTGAGTTTTGTAACAAAAATAAAAATCCTTAGTATTAAGTGGGGGTGATAGTTAGGGCCAGAAGACGGGGGGAATGAATTGCTCTGAAAACGGTTAGCAGATTCTTGTTCAGCACACCAAAATCTACAAGAAAAATAGATTTTCTTAATGCGATTTGACGCTTAAACTTTACATTTACGAAAATCTACAAGAAAAATAGATTTTTTCTACTACGATTTGACGCTTAAACTACCTTTATAAATAATAAATAAAAATAATAAATACATAAACATTTTGGACATTTTGAATTAAATAAACAATAGTCAACTATTGTTAACTAAAAAAAAAAGAATTGAAATTTAATTTTTAAAAACTTAACAAGATGTTGTTGCATGCTAGGTGAAGTCCACTTGGCCCAGTGGATAGGTAGTCGCACTTCGGAATCGTAGTATGCGAGTTCAAATCTCAGGGGATGTCAACTTGGCCCAGAGTGGATCACTGGATAGGTAGTAGTAACTACGCGAGTTCGAATCCCAGTCGTTCGTTAGGTTTGCGTTCACCCTTGGGAAACAAATAATCATTTTTTTGCAAGAAAAAAACCCAAAAAAAACCCTATAAAATCAGTAAAAAAAAAAAATTCCGGAATGTTTTCCAAACGAAATTTTGACTAATACCGTTGGGAAAGGTATGAATCCCCACATTCCCTCCAGCTATGGGTCAAATAGGGCATATTGTGTTATTCAAATCAAGTGTTGACAAAAATAACGTTTACCAAAAATAATTCTTCTCGGCATTAAATGACCTAAAATAGTTTATATGCCTTTAAAATACCAACCAAACAAACAAACGTGTTGTAATAATTGATTTACCCACAAAATGAAATTTTGGTTAACTTTGACCCAAAAACCGACTGACTACAATACAACTCAGCTTATTATTTACTGCGACAATATTTACTGCCAGCAATGATGGTTGGTCAATATTTACTGCCAGCAATGATGGTTGGTCAATATTTACTGCCAGCAATGGCGTTGGTCTTTGTACTTTGTTTGTGTTTTTAGGACATATCAACAATAATGCCGATAACAATCATTCATTTCTGGTAATCGTCAGATTTTGTCCACCCACACTTAGTGTTTTGAATAACACAATATGCGCTAATCAACCCATAGATGGAGGTAATGTTGTTGGGATTCATTCTGAATATGAAAGCCAACGGAATTACTGGGACTCGAACTCGCGTACTATGATTCCGAAGTCCGATTGCCTAGCCTATCCAAACCCGTTGTTTGTACTGTTAAATTCTCACAGCTGAAATATGTGCAACATCTGGGCTTGGGGAACAATACGATGTTCAGGTGAGTATTATTGGCATTTGTTTGAAGTTCAGATCACAGAATAAACAATCTAGAATGATATAGACCTTTGGGCCCGTAGCCTATTAAATTTAAATTATCTAAAAAGTAAAGTTTAAAAAGACACGTGACCAGGGGCAGCGCCGGCAGACTATGAACCCGGCCCGGCCAATATCTAAAGAGAGAGCGGCGGGCGGGCAGCGGCACATCTCACTAAAATAGGCCTAAAGTAACAATTTGTCTTAGGATATATCCTATAGATGATAATTTTGAGGAGTTAACGGATTTTTCATGTGCTATTTCTTAACTTACGCTGAGAAATATAATTTAGAAAGGTTAAACGTATTGGATGTTATAAACGCTTTTCGGCACATACATCTTCTTAAGTCACACACACGGTCCGGGGTGACTCTAGCCCCGACGAGTAGTGCAAGTGCATCCTTCTCTTTTCTTCCTTGATCTGCCTTTAAAATTTGACTTGATTTTTTTATCCACCTGTCCCATCGGCCCACGCCGGGCATTGCCAATCAGTCAGTAGTCCGGCCACCCTTTCCCTGCACGGTCCTCTAATAGAACGGAATGGCAACGGCTCTGATTGGCTAGTTCGTAATTTTTGCTATGTCAGAGAGTTCAAAAGGTCAATCAATATATCATTTTCACCGATTATTAAGTGAAAAAAGGGTGTTTATTTTTTGTCTTTTTTATAATTGATAAATTTTATCATACTTTGTAATATAAATATTAAGCTTAAGCGTGAACTAACTCACACTAGTAGAAGAAAAAAAAAAATTCTTGTAGATTTCGGTGTGCTGAAAAAGAATCTGCTAATCGTTTGAGTCGCAAACCATTATTAACCCTAGCCCCATCTCACCCACCAAGGTCGATATTGGCCCTTAAGGATTCAAAGGGTTAAATTCCTCGATTTTTGTTAGATTTGTAAAGAGAGACAGAGTGAGAGACCCGGACAAAATCTTTTTTGATAATTCTTTGATTTTTGGTAGTTTTTTAAAGACAGATACTATAAAAAGAGATTTTACTTTAACTTTATTTGGACGGTGTGTGTGGTGGTGCGTCTGCGTCACATTGAATGCAGGCGGCGGACTTGCCGGTCCATCTTGCAAAATTATTTTATTTATTTAAAAAAAAAAATAAAAATATCCTTAATGTTCTTTCTGAAAAAAATTAAAAATTGCGGAATCCCTGGAGGGGCTCTGTCTGTGGTGTGGACTAGTGGACTACTAGTCCACCACTTGGACTGTGGACTACTATTAATAGAACCCTAAGGTTCCGCGGAAACCCAGTTGACCAGTTGTTTTGTTGACCAGTCACCACTGCAAGGCGTTTGTTGCCTGTGTCTTTATTTCCTGGGATGTGTAATGGAATGAGTGCTCTCTGTGCTGCTGCACCACTGCAGTACAGTGCACTCACTGCAACAGTGCACCCACTGAGTGCACTCACTCACTCACTGCTCTGTGCTCTCTCTAGTGAGTGACAGTGGGTGTGTGTGGTTTGTGGTAAGTGAAAGTGCAGTCAGTTGCAGTCAGTGATTGGGGGTTTGTTTGGTGCTGACTGACTACTGGTGTTGGTTGGTGTTACTGGTGGTGAGGGTGCACAAATACACTCACGGCACGGCACAGACAGCACACCACACCACATCACATCACATCACTACACTGACTGGCACTGACACTATGCCCTGAAGGCAGTTCAATAATGCTATAATTCCATCGATTTCCGTCATGAAATGTGAGTTTAGTTTTAAATTGCAATTATTAGTAAGAATTTCATATATTTTTTAGGCTTTTTTTAAAGGTGAAATAGAAGGAAGGACCGGGCGGGGCACAGTGGGTGAGGAGTTTGTTTGGTGCTGGTGAGTGGTGGTTGCTGGTTGGTGTGGTGTGTGTCGTCGTGTGTGTCGTGTCACTGGTGTGTGGTGTAGGTGCACATGCACAACACAACACAGAGCAGGCAGCAGCAGCAGTCAGCACAGGCACAGAGAGACCACCACAACCACACACCACACCAACCACCACTACAGTAGTACGGTAGCAAGCACAGAAGGCAGTTCAATGTAATAATTCCATCTCCGAGTTTGTAATTATATTTATTTACGAATTCATTGAGATGAGGCTTCATAATTTAGTAATAATTTTTAGGACTAGGACGAGTTGTTGGCCGAAACAGCAGAGAAGGGAGGGCACCCGACCTGCACCCGGGCCACGGCACGCCACGGCACAGTCAGCTAATAAAAATCATTACTAAATTCCATTTGCGTCATTAAATGTGAGTTTAGTTTTAAATTGGAATTAATCGTAAGAATTTAATGTAGTTTTTAGGGGTTTTTTTTTTAAGGTGAAATCTAGATGGAAGGACTGGCGGGGCGGGACAAACACCCTAGAAAAGCAGGAAGGAGTAAGCTATATGATCTCAAAACAAAATCTAAATGAATTACTTTCTAAGGAAAAGAGGGAATTAGAAAAAAAAAGAAGAAATGTTAAAAGAGATAGAGAGATAAATAGAATGAAAGAAAAGCAAAGAAAGCACTCACAATGAAATGCTGTTTTGTAGTTAGGTTGTTTCCACCAATTCATAGATAATAAAAGAAAATATTATTAGTTTAAAATGGAAATAAAAGTTTTTTTTTAAATTAATTCATTATTGATATCTTAAATGATTTGATATTATTATAAATTGATTAATAACAAATGAGGAATGAATGTTGAATCAGAACACTTTTTAAAATAAACAAACAATAATCAAACAAAAAAAGCCACACCAGTTGAGTTGACTTGGATGTTAAATTAAGGGCATAAAATGTCATAAACAAAGTTATATTTGTGTTAACTGGAGTCGAAAAACAGGCAGGCAGGCAGCTTCCCCAAATCAACTGGTGCATAATCACTTGGGATAGGGCTATGACAATTTGCTTTTATTAAAGAATATTCGTATCAATCACACAGCCCTAGTTATAAGGTCTGGGACAAGAATATTCTTCACAGCCTTAAGTACAGAATTAAAAGAAATAGTAATAAAATCGTTAAAATAGTCAAGTAACAACAAGAATATTCTTTAATAAAAGCATATTGTCACAACACAAACACAACCCTACTAAACTACAGAATCAAAAGAAATGGTCAAATCACAAAAAAGTCAAGTAACGACAAGAATATTCTTTAATAAAAGCTGTAATAATAAGCATTGTGTCACAGACAGCCCTACTAAGAACTATAGAATTGAAATGGCAAAATTGCAAAATAACGACAAGAATAATGTTCTTTAAAAGCATAGCCCTCCCTACTAATAACTACAGAATTAAAAGAAATGGTCACAAAAAAAGTCAAGTTACGACAAGAATATTCAATAAAAAGTATATTGTCATAGCACAGGCACACAGAGCCCTAATTAAATTAAAACATGGTCAAATCACAAAAAGTCAATTAACGACAAGAATATTCTTCAATAAAAGCATATTGCCACAGCCCCAGAGCAGTCAGTGTCAGTGAGTGAGCAGGCAGGCACTTCATACAAATTCTTCAAAAGGTGAATAAATCATTTCAGGCCAACTTGACTATTTGTAGGGTAACTTAGACAAAAGTTAACATAACAAAAATATTACATACATAAATACCTTTAACGTAAAATTTGTGTGTATATATTTTTAATGTGATAAATATGATAACTTCTCTGTTAAAGTTATTGTAACAGTAACACTTTAAATTGGTTGTTTTGTTGCTCCCGAAAATAATTTTTTAAAGTTAGAATGTCAACGTCAAAAAAATAAAATAAATAATAAAACATTAAAAGATTGCTTCCATTAAATTTCTCCAACAAGAATTCAAATCAAAGGTTTGTAAACAAATAAATATAAAACTCCAACCCGACTTATTTAAAGTTTGGAAATTTTTGTTAAACCAAAATAAAATAATAACAACCAACCCACGTTGTTTAGTAACTTATTTTTAAATGACTAGATTTTAGGTTTTAAGTTCCAAAAACAAACATTTTTAAACTAAAAGAAGTCTTTAGGATTTTTTAAAGAATTAATTTTTTTTTCTTTAGCTAACTTTGATTTTAACCAAAAGAAAGCATTATTAAAAAAATAATAATAATATCACTTCTTACTTTAGGACTGTAAGAAGAAGCCATACGTCAACATTTTTAAAAATAAAAATTATAAGAAATAGTTGGACTTTTTAAGGGTTTTATTTTATTTATTTATCTTTAATTGTTATTTTATTATTTATTTATTTTTTTAATTTTTGCGGGGGTAAATGTTTAAATAAAAAGTTCATATTAACGATTTTAAAAACCCGTGAAAAAACATTAAAAACGAGTTCTTCAATTTACACTTTTGGGTAAGGAATCTTTATTTCTAATATTTTTAGAATATATTTTTAATTCTAAATGTATTATTTTTTAGTGGGATTTTATTTTGCTTTTAAAATTTAGAATTTACATTATTTAGAAATGATAGATTTGGAGTTAAAAAAAAAAAAACATTCTTCAACTCTGAGGCCGAAAAGTGGAGGAAAATGATGTTTGGTTGGTGATGGTGACACTGGACTGACTGTCCCTCTTGCCTGATCGGGCCAAACTTAATCTTTAGATTAGAATTAAAGAAAGCAACCATGCATCCATGCATACACATTAAATCCACGAAAAGAATTTATTCTGTTTCAAGTAACACATGTGTGTGTGTGAGCTGAGCACTGAGAGGATATTTAAAACAATTTAAAATATTGTGGAGTCACTGTAGTGTAAAAGTTTTGTTAAACGTAACCACAACCACTGAACTGAACAAACCTATTCTGCAGTTTATCAAAATGTGTCATCACTGACACTAGGGCTGTCTGTGACAATATATACTTTTATTAAAGCATATTGTCACAGCCTTACTAATAATTACAGAATTAAGAAATAGTAAACTCACAAAATAGTCAAGTAACGACAAGAATATTCTTTAGCGCTAGAGCGCTACTAATGACTATAGAATTAAAAGAGAAATCGTAAAATAGTCAAGTAAAGACAAGAATATTCTTTAACAAAAGCATATTGTCATAGTCCTCCCTACTAATAACTACAGAATTAAAAGAATTGGTAAAATCGCAAAATAGTCAAGTAAGTAACGACAAGAATATTCTTTATTGTCAAAGACAGCCCTAATTACATAACTAAAAGAAATGCTAAAATCACAAAATAGTCAAGCAACGAGTAGAATATTTTAAAATAAAAGCATATTGTCATAGCCCTAGTCATCACCAAAAGAAATAAACACACTTTTTACTTTAATCATTTTTTGTGATTTAAAAGTAAATAGAATGACAAAAGAAGCAACATTGAAATAAAACAAAAACAAAAAAAAAACTCAGAGTGTGTTTAGTTTGTGTATTAAAAATAAAATCAATTTTAAAAAAAAATTACTTACTTTGGTTTGGTAAAGGGGTTAATCTTACATGGGGTTGGTAGAGGTCCGAAGAACACATCTGGCAACAACCACAGTGGTCCTTGACCACTTCGCCCGTACAAAATTGCAACTGTGGGCAGTTTTTGCATTTCAATTCGCAAACCTTGGACAAAGAAGCATGTCCAGCGGACTGAATAAGTGGAACACAAAACATCAACACTAACAACTGCAACTGAAGAGAATTCAGCCAAGAAGTGACCGCGAAGAAGGGAGATACGGCGGCGACCATCTTCGCCGTGTTTTTCTTCATGTTTTTTCCGGGCGAAGTTTGTCCTACTAGTGGCGCTGATGATGGCCTGTTGTTCAAGCAACCAACTTGGCCTAAAACATGCTGCTGCTTCTGTGAGTGTGCGGCAGGGTCCGAGCAAGAAGTATACCGGCTTCTTGGGTCCTCATCCATCTCATCGCCAAGTAGTCAGTCATGTAACATTCAAGAGAGAAAACGAAAAAGAAGAACGAACGGATATCCTGGTTCGTTTGGTTGGTTTTTTATTTATTTTTTTTTTCAACAAATACAAATACTTCCGTCGCGAATTAAAAAAAAAAAATGACGAAACAATTCCAGTAGGAAAGGAAGAAATAAAACAAGAAGAGGCCTTCTTAAAGTTTTTTTGTTTTTAGTTATCCCAAATAAACCAAATTGGTGATGATGATGCTGGCGATGACGACGACAAAAATGGTGTTACTGTTTTTTCATGTCCTCTTTTCGTTAACGTTTTTTTGGTACGAACGGAGACAACCTGATGAAAGACAAAAAAACAGGACAGATAAATAAATGAAATAAAATATTACTTAAACTAGAAAAAAAAAATATCAAGGAAGAAAGGTCCTGACTCCTGTTCGTGGCCCTGTTTCGTTCAATGTGTAAAAACTACTACTAAGCCTGATACAGATATTTTTTTTAAAGGGGGGACCTCTGCTAAACATTGGCATCCCATCCCAGTCCTACTACCTCCAACTGTCTGTACTGACTGTACTGTCTACTCCCAGAAATTGGCCTTCTTTTTATTATTTTATTCTTGTATCTAGAGAGAGTTAACACAATATCACAAAGCACAGTTAGTCCACCCACACTGACTGACAAGTAAAAAATTAACCTTATTTTTCTTCTAGAAAAATAATATTACGTTGTTTTTTTAATGGCTTTTAGAACCATCTTTAAGAATTTCATTATTCATTCTTCGTAATGGAATACACATTAAGAAACAATTTGTCACCAATAATTCTTATTGATTAGATTATTTGAGATTAAATTTAATATCACCGCGGAAAGACGACAGACGCACGCACGCACGTCAAAAATTTGAAAAGGGTCAAATTACCCAAATTTCAAGCGATTTGGTGACAAGAGTGACAATAATGAATGTCTTTTTTTGTCATCAAATAATTAGGCAAACTTTGTTTTTTATGCTATTGACATTTTTCAATTACAGTGTAACCCGGATATAAGAGAGTTGTCGGGACCAGAGAAGTCTCTTATATCCGGTTTTTCTCATCCGTCACTAATTTGTATATAAATTGGACACAGGCTCTAATTTTGGGACCAGAGAAAATCTCTCTTTTATAAAGGTTTCTCTTGCAGTAGTTAGTCGGAGAGTTGTTGGGACCGGAGTAGAGAAGTCTCTTATATCCGGTTTTCTCTAGTATCCGTTTCTAATTTAATTTGTATATAAATTAGACACAGGCTTTAAGTTTGGGACCAGAAAAAATACCTCTTTTATCAGAGTTTCTCTTAAATCAGTATCTCTTATATCCGGGTTTCTCTTATATGCGTTTCTAATTTGTATATAAATTAGAAACAGGCTCTAATTTTGGGACCAGGGAAAATTATTCATTGATAGAAAATTATTCATTGATAGAAAGCACGGAGACAACCTGATGAAAGACAAAAAACAGGACAGATAAATAAATGAAATAAAATTATTTTTTATTTCGTTGTAAATTTTTTTTTATTGAAGAAAGAAGAAAAAAAATCTTAGCGTCTTGTCTGCTGCCTAGCCTTTCACTTTCAGTAATTTGAATTTAACAGGAGTTAGTTTTAGTTAATTCTCTCCCAAGGCAAAAAAAAATTAATTAACTGTTGTTGATTGCAATTGTTTTGTTTTTACTTCATTTAAATCACCAACAACATTAATTTTAATTTTAGAAAAAAGAAGAGAAGAAGTTGTACTAAATAGAATTAGAATTGGTCATACAAAACGAACCCACTCTTATCTAATGGAAGCTACAGGAGGAGCACCTAAATGCACATTCTGCAACCAGCTATTAACAGTAAAAAAAACACATTCTTATAGAATGTAAAAAATACAAAAATATACGAAAAAAATAAAAGAAACAAATATCATGGAGTAGAAGTATTCCAGAAATCAAAACCCCATCAAATTATACAATACTTAAAAGAAACAAAACTGTTCAAACTTTTCTAATTAAAACAAACAAAATAAAATTAACCAACAAATGAATCACTGCAGTGCAGCCAGCAGCAGCACAGAACAGAATCAAACAAATGAAATACCATACTGGCATTAAATGACCCTGAAGTGGTTGACATGCCGTTAAATCCCAAATCAATCAAAAACCAACAACATGCACATTTTGGAATTCATTGAGATGAGGCTTCATAATCTAATATTGGTTTTATTAGCGAGACCAGGCCGGACGGCGGACCGCCGGGCCGGACTGTCTGTTTGTTTTCATC
>JAYKTE010386480.1:0-10720 GCA_036873565.1 Xipholeptos notoides
CTTGTATAATATATGTTTCTTGTTTCCCACATACCAACAGGATGTTGTTGTCGTTTATTTTACCCGTTTGTTACAGTATGTCTTTAAAGGAAGATAGTATCAAAATTATTAATTCCTAAACAATAAAAGGCTATCTATAAACTATTCATTCATAAAGCAGATTGACAATAAATTATTAATTTATAAACCTTACAATACAGTTTATTTTGAAATCCTTTGTCTTCAAAACAAAATAAACTACTTAGCTATAAATTATATTCTTATAAGATTGGCTCTCAGGAACGAATTTTGAAACAAAATAAAAGTTCTGAATAAACTCTAGTTTATAAATATAATTATTTTGTAAATAAGGTATACATTCATAAATTCTGTTCCCAAAATAAAGTTATCAGCAAATTTATAAATGCTATATTCAAAATTAAAAATTGTCTGCAAAGAATTCATATCAAACTTCTACATTAGCAG
Source organism: Xipholeptos notoides (assembly GCA_036873565.1). Lineage (NCBI taxonomy): Eukaryota > Metazoa > Mollusca > Cephalopoda > Idiosepiidae > Xipholeptos > Xipholeptos notoides. The sequence goes on from JAYKTE010386480.1 coordinate 466, forward strand.
AACATGACTGGCTATAAATTATTCATTTTTTAATTATATATCGACAAAATGTAGACTGTTTAAACGTCTCGGCTGTATTGATATCTGTTATGATGGACTTACCAGCCCTTATAATGAACTCTTCCTCTCTATAGATAGGAGCCTATGTAGAGACTGGAAGAGAAAGGAGAAATAATTTCCTTAATGCTTCTACCTGTTGTAATACTATTACTGCTACAGGTGTTCTTGCTAAAACTAGGATTCACTCAAATTTCGTGATACATGTCTAGTATTGATAACTATACCCCACAAATTATCCACAACAATGTGCAAATAAAAATAATTTAATCAATAGATTTAATATGTAAAATGCATGAATCAATTTTTCTAGTACTTTAAGATTAAATGTAACCATAGTGAATCTCTTCTTACATCTGATTTTGATGAATTCTGTTATTTAGGTTATTAAATAAAGCAAACCAAACACTTTTCCAATGCATACAGTTTAGATTGCATAGGCATATTGCTTGTGATAGTGACTAATGACACCTGAAGAAAGCAGAAGCATATATCAACTAAAACAATGATATCAAAAATGAGATGGAAAGCCTGAATAATCTGAATAATCTAAATTGCAGAAACTGAAACAATCTCTAAATTTAACTAATATAGAATAATACAAATTATGTTCATTTCTAAATCATTTTGAATCCTTCTGACACATTCTATAAAAGTGGGATAAAATAAAAAAAATTCTCAGAAAGAGAATTCCTTGTTGTTTCCCTTCCTGGAATGGATAGTGTAACAAGAGTTCTAATACCAGAGGCACAACATTTCAAAATTAAACCAAGGAAGATGTGAATTAAGCACCTGTGTCTTTATTTTGCAGCTGTACTTCATGATGTTTTAGAGCATTTCAAATTACTCTAAGCTTTTATATGTGAATAGGAATAACAACAAAAAATATAATTTTGGCCAAAGTTTCAAAACCTTAAACAGCTTTTGCTTTGCTTTCTTTGTTTTAGTGATATATCAAATGGAAATGTGATTACTTTGTTGTTGCTGTTGTGTAGCATGAAGACTTCTCCTCATCTTTTTGTTTTTGTTGTTGATGATGATGATGATGATGATGATGACAACGATGACGATAACTTTAGAAAATTATGATTTCATTACAAGATTAAACTGTATCACATTTTTGTAAAAGTAGCAAATGTTGATTTTGGAATGTAGTCAATAAAGATTTAAGACTTGAGTTGGATTGTTACTTGCTTTGTTATATCTATGCAGAGAGGATCTGTTGAGTCTAAAAAGAACAACGAAAGAGAAGGAAAAAGAACAACTGATAAATTAGCTAAACTAATCAATAGATAACAAGAACATTTTGTAAGTAAAGCAAACATAGGATGAGGGATATTGGAGAGAAGGAGACAGAGAAATGGGAAGTCAGGAGAGAGAGAAAAAAGGAATTTAGTAGGGGAAAGGGAGGAGAGGAGAGGAGAGTAGAGAAAGAGGAAAAGAAATAGGGACTAGAAGTATTAAGAGAGGAAGGGGGAAAGTCTAGGAGGGAGAAAAGGAGAAAGAAGAACTGGAAGAGAGTTGTTAGGATTACAAAAAAAAATGAAAACAAGGCATGAAGAGAGAGGAGGCAGCAATCAGTAATCGGATAGAGAGAGACAGAGAGAGAGACAGAGAGTGAGAAGCAGAAATGAGAAAAGCATAGGGGGTGGAATTGAAAGAGAGACATAGATAAAGAAAGGAAAAAGAAATAAGGGAGAGAAGGAAGGAATGAGAAAGAGAAAAGATTAAAATATCTAAGAGAAAATGGTCTGGAAGGAATCTGCTCATTTTTGGGTTCACAACATGGTTAGGCTAGTATTCAGTACTTATTTTCTATTATTATTTTAATAGTATTGGAACAAATATTTTTAAATGAATTAACAACTAAAAGCTCATCAATGAAGTCATTTAATAAATTAATTTTTTTTAATAAAAGCTCATTGAAAATTGCCCGTATGCTAAGTTCCATATTTTCTTTCAAAACATTAATTATAAATGCCTTTATTCTATTTATGTATAGATTTGAATTTTTCTTTAATTTCTTTACCTTCTTTCCTACTTATTTACCTTTCTGTTACTATCTATCTATCTATCCATCAATCTATCTATTAAAAAGAATATTTATCATTCCTTTTGTTTGGTTAGAACAATTCCTGGGTGTTTTTGAAATGCCAACAATTTGATAAATTCAAACTGAAACATTTTACTTTTCTTCCAAGAAAAAATGACAAGAAACAACAATAAAAATTTAGGAATTATTTTTTAATAATGACATTTTCAAAATTCATTTCTTGAATTTAATTAATTTTCACTTTCATAAGCCACAGATTATTTTATTTTTGTATATTTTGTGCATAAAATTGGCTAGTTTCTGAAGTTTTATTTTCGTTGTCAATAAATATTTTTAGAAATATCAAAGTTTTAAAAAAGCAATGAACAAAAATACTTTAAAGAAATTGTATCAATAAAAGATTTAAGCTGCTGGAAACAAATAGTAAATGTTCAAAGCAACAGGATTTCCAGCTATAAATAAAACTATTGTCACTATCTTATGAAAAATCATTTTATTTGTTTTTCATTTGTTTAAAATACCAAAAATCCTACTGATTTCATATATCATTTTGTTTTATTTTTAAATGTGCTTAAAGAAATTTCAATATATTTGCACTTAATTTTTTTCATTATCAGTTGATATGGAATCTAGGATCAATGGCAAATCATAACTAATGTTAAAAATAATGTCACAGATTAATGATTCTAGGACTCCAATGAATCTAATCATGTAGTTGATATCTTATACATAAGATTATTTATTGAAGTAGAACAATTGTGTCTGTTTTTCATAAACCCATAGATACATGCAGAAAAATCTCCGCTGAGAACATCATTTGCTAAAACTGATTTTAAAATCTGCATATAAAAATAAGTATGGTCTTGTGAAGAAAAAAGAAGAGTGACATCTAGAAGAAGAAGAAAAAATACAAGAGTAAAAGAAGCATTGAAAGGGACAAGATGAAAAACCTGGGACTGTGAACTATACACTAACTATAATGAACAAGTCTTTGAAAGAAATATTTTCCAACAAACTCAGTTGTAAAATAGAAAAGCAAGTCTTTTGATTACAAAAGCTATACTGTATTCTTTCCCCATTAAATTTTTGCTTTTCAGCACACACATAGAACCAACTCGAAGGATAATTAGAATGTTATGGAAATACAATTGCATCAACCATGAAATTCTCAGCCTTATAACATTGTATATTCATCTCTGTATAAGTGATGTTGGATATTTTGATCAGAATCCAATCCAATTCAATGCACAAAATCATATATTATGTTTTTCAAAATCTCTGAGTGACACAATTTTGGTTATAGACAGACACTGAATCCCTGTTACATTGTATTAAAAGGTTAAGAGATATTTGATCTTAGCAAGGGACACACACTGCCTATTGCTATGACTTTATAAAGCTTTCCATGGCATAAATGAATACAACTAAAAGCAAATACACTATTAAAATGCAACCAAATATTCAGTTGGAAGTTTATTGACTTTTTCTTATTTTATGCGCAGTTGTACAGAAGAATATCTTAACATTCATTAATCATTATATGATCTTTCTAGAATTATAAATATACATAAAGTATTAAATACAACATGGAAAGATTTAAATACTAGATAATAAGTTAACATTATTTTAAATAGAATTTTGGTTTATTTTTCTGAAATTAAGAAAGATAAAAAACAATCAAGCGATTTATTGTATTTTTACATTTTCATATTTTCTATCTTTCTATCATGAATAAAATTCATTCAGAACATTAGCTAAATTCTATTTTGCATAATCTAAGAATATTAAAAAATGATGTGTATGTATATAGGAATGTGTATGTATATAAGAGTTTATATGTGTTTTATGAATTAAGCATGTTGAATCAGATTATTCCTAAATTTCACAAGTAGGCCTATTATGTTAAAAAAAAGGTTCTTGTCACATATTAAGGGTTAAAGATTGTTTCTTTCGAATGAAAAGCCATAGGAAAAGTGTTTATTTGCCTATTGAAGGTAACTCTAAAGAAAACTAGTGATTTTATCAATCTATTTTTACATTTTAATAGACATTTAATTTTCTAAAAATATAGGAATTTTTCATATAATTTTGTTGAATTTAATTTACTTGTTTGTTGTGTACTAAATTTACATAAAAACCTCTTATGGTCAGATATTATTTAAAAAGAACAAAAGATAATTTGTTTTGATCCTGTAGATATGATTAGCCTAACAGAATAAAATTCAGAAAATTTGAAAATTAATCATCTTCCTTGAAACATATTCTCTTGGTTTTTTGGGACCCTGGCGATGAGGCTTGAGAATTTGTACAACTATTTTTCAGACCATTGTCCTCATCCTTATCACTGTTACCTTCACAATGTTCCAGCTGATGAATCCTTCAGCTGTCTTCAGGTGATTGGACTCGGGAACCTTCTTGTCATAATCAGGAGTCACAGAATTTTGAACTCAAGTTTGAATTTGAAATTTTGCCCCCCTGACCCTCCCCAGCTACACCACTGTATCTGCATAACACCGAGTGTATCTAATATAAAATAAAGGCAGACAAACATAATCATAAGAAACTCCAACTAACAATCAAAAAACAGACTGAATAAAATCGATATGTTTGACATTTAGGGATAGCAAACAACATTGTCACACTAGAAGTGCAGCAAGGTTTCTTAGTTTCTTGGGTTCTAAAACAGTTTTTATTAGGATATTTATGTATACTTAAAAAAATTCAAAGATTCTGCCTTTTTAAATACCATTTCATTTTCAGACTAATATTAGAGGAAAATGTATAAATTTCTTTGGTACATTAGCAATAGATTAAATGGCAGTCTGGAGAAAATGTCTGCAATGGAACCATAGGAATGTCTACAATGGAGCCATATGAAGTCCACTAAGATTTTCAAGGGAATCACAGGAAATAAATTTTTAATTGTGAATGGGGGAGCACAAGGCTGGCTTTGTGGAGTAGAGACTACTAAGCTAACATATTTTTTTAATAATTCTTTTAAAGAATTATTATATTTAAAAGAGATAAAGAAAAATTGATTATCAAAGAAAATTTTACAAGGAATTCATAAGATGGATAGAAATAATGAAATAAAATTTTATAAATCTTGTTAATATAATGAGAATCTTTTAATAAATACAGGGGAAAAAATGAATAAAATTCAAATTTTATATTCCTTTGTATTTGTTGTTGGTATGAATGGGGAAAGGGTTATTGATTTCTTTTGTCAGCCACTTATTGTAGTTAAATTTCAAAAAATAAGTTTAAAATTTTCCTTTAATATTTGTCTAAACTGAGATTTCATATTTATATATTATATATATACTATATTATATCTTGACACTATATGTATAGTATATGTATATATTTAAATACTATGTAAATTGCATAAGCATTTATTTAGATACTATATTAATTGTATATATCTGTATCTAGTGGTTATATGTCTTGTATACTGTAAGTATATATTGAGTGACAATCATGTTGAGATTGTAGGTTAAATCCTGACAACTGGGAAAATTAACTTACCAACTAATAATGCTTAACATGGATTGCCACTATTAAGCCAGAAGTAGCTTTTAGTATAATACCAATCCATTCTCATCAACTAAATAAATGCTTTATTTACAATTCTAACAATTCAACACAATTTTTTCTGTAATAGACAAGGAATATGTAAAAAATGAACACAGGCCACATCATGGATATAATGAAGAAGATTAAAACAAATTCAGAATAAAAGTGATTTTTAAGATATAATAGAAAACCAAGTTTATGAAAAAAAAAATCATCTAAAGCAGACTAATAATAATAACCTTATATGATAATATGCAACATGAACTCGAAATGTAGGTCTAGAGCTATCATTAATTAGGTTTACAGATATAATTTGGTTATTAGAATTTAGTAAATGAACAAAGCATTGAGGAAACAATTTGGGGGTTAACTAGTTTTATAACTCATCAACCTGGTCATAAAATGAGATATTCTGGTTTCATTGTTTATACAACATATCAACATTTATATTCTTGCTGGAACAATTGTATATAATTTTTTGTTGAAAAGTTTGTTTTGTTTAGTGACAGAACAACGTTTTGGCTGACTTATTATGAGAACAGTCATTCTTGATAAATACTTTTCTTTCATTAACACTTAGTTTGAATAACACTAGTTGCATTATTTGGCCCATAGCTGGAGGGAATCAGGGGATTCATACCTTTTCCCAAGAGTATTAATTTGAATATGAACATGATATAACTAATGGGATTTGATTTTGTGCATTATTTCAAAGTTCAAAAACTTCTCCACAGTGCCATGGGGATTCCCCAAAGTTTTTGATGGATATGTTTCTATTATTTCTATCAACTAGTTGCTAAATGTTGTATTATTCCATTGATATGATTGATATGATTGAAGGGATAAAGAGTTTTAGATTGTTCCCAAAAAGTATTTACCTGATTGTGAATGTTATAATCTGTCTGGGTTTGAACTTGTATATAACAATTCAAAATTGTAAGTTATTGTCATGATGCCATGGGCTTTTTGCAAATCCACCCCATTGTATCCCATCGCATTCATCAAAAGATTACAAAAGAGAGAGTTAGCATAAAATTATCTTTAGTTTATTAAGACTTCAGAATATATATATATATATATATTTAGTTTCTAGCTAAATGATATTGAGTAGAAATTGTAGAAAAATAGCAGGTAATTAATTAATTAAATAATTGATTAATTACTTAAAAATAAACATTAAAAATGTAGAGATAAATAAAATATAAAGTGGAATAACATAATAATAGAAATGATAATAATAAAAACAAATATAAATGAAAATGAAAATAAAATACAGCTTTTTGGTAAGAAATATTTATTATTATTAAATTTATTAAATTAAATAAAGAGTGGGGAAATCAAAACTGACCAGAAAAAATTAAAAAGCGATGAAAAAATTTTTGTAAATGAATTTGAAAAGTGGTCTAAACAAATTTGAATCAGATTAATTATATATTATAGTGTGTTTTTTCTTATTTAGACATATTGATTTTTTATCTATTATCATGTAACATACAGCCTTTGGAAACCTATTTTGAAGCTAATTTTAGGGTTGGATGGGTCATGTCATGCATCAAATATGAAATTATACACTTTGGCTAAATTAGCCAAACCATATATTTATTTACTCTATTCAAAATGCACACTTATATTCCAAATAAATATGGGGTCTCACATAAAATGTGAAATTGCATGTTACATTTAGTTGATACGTAGGAAACATGCTGCTCTTTGGTCCCAAAATTAAACCCAGCATTCTTTAATTTACAGGTATACTTACTAGAATATATGTAAGAACAGGTATACAATTTAAGTACATCTTATGTAATGGAATTTTTTAAGTAGCTAAAATAAATTAAATAAAGAATCTTTATTTAAAAGATAAAAAAGTAAGAGCAACATTTTTTCTTTGATCCCAGATCAAAACTTCAATTTTTTTTATTGGGTAACATACATGTATGTAGGTAGGTACTTAAATAAATTTGATAAGATCTTCATAAATGCTTTCTCAGAATCATCATAAAACTTTTAACATGTGAGGAACATCTAGAATAATTATAAGTAAAATATAAATGATGAGAGGAGAAATGAATGATAAGTTTTCCCTTACCTTATTTTGGCAACATTGTAAGGGAGAAAAGACATAGCCAGCCATCTCTTTGACACTTTTAGAAAAAGAAGTGGTAAATCCTGGGGTCGCCATAATGAGAAGTAAAAAAATGTCAAGCAAGACAGAAAAAATAGCAATAACTAGAAAGAGGAATGGGTGGTGATGATGATACTGGTCATATAGTCCTCGGTGCGTCCACAGTGAAGATGGGATAATATCCGTCATCAAGCAGGGTCACTGACTGAAGCAGCTATTGATATAGAGATGAAATTACCAATGATAATTGAAGAAGTCCACTGTTAGAGATTAATTTGACCTGCTTCTGTAAATCATTTACAGCTTGTATTACCCTGGATGCATGCAACAGGAGAGACAAGAATCCTAAACACTTTTCAAGGTGATACCCTGATACTTGGACAGCCCTGCATGCATATTTTGAAGTAATTATATCACTTATAGGTAAATCATAACTTGAAATAAGGTTTATAATCATTTTTTAAACTTTTTAAAAATATATTTATTTTTTCTTTTATTCTTTTGTTTATTTGTGCAATTTTTCTATAACTTTTTTCAAATACAAAAAAAAAAGTGAATTAAAAATTAACAAAAATGAAAAAAATTATTTCACTAAACACAAAAATGGTTAAAAGAGGTTAAAAGTCATAGCTGAATCCAAAGAGTTCATTTCATTAATTGTAGGTAAGATTTTGAACATTAAGTGTTATAAATAATTGCTGCATCCTAAATTATTTAAGAGATATAATTTAGTGCCGGTTATTATTGATGAGTTTGCTGTTTATTTTGTTATAAAGGTTCAAGGATTATCAGAGAAGGCAATATCAAGTAATATCGTGATGCTGACAATAAATGCATGATATATGGAGTAGGCCACAAGTAATAAAACAGTATATTGTTCAGTTTTTATCAAATATTTATTCAATGCAAGTATTTGTTTTCAAGTGGGAAAAGAAAAAGAAGAAAAGAAAGTGAAAGTGAAAGTGAAAATGAAAGAAAAAGTAAAACAAAATGCAACTAGTTTTTTACAAATTTCAACTAAATAATTATCGGGATAGAAGGTGATTACAATTATTTTATATTCATGTTTATGATAGCAAAAATAATCATAACTAATAATGAAGATTATTATAAAGGTCAGTCGATACTCAAATTAGGATATCCTAAGTAAGACTTCAGAAAGAAAAGTCTTTCCAAATGCAGTCTAATGATATTTATAAGCATCTAAACAGAGTCAGTTACCGGGCTAAATCTTAGTTGCTGTGTTTGGCTGCTACATCCGAGTTTTATGATATTTTCTGGTTAATGCATTGTGGCCACTAAGTGTTTATAGAAGTTTTTGACCACACATAGGGAAATCACTGACAAGCCACTGGGCACTGTTGTTGTCAATGGACTGTTCTGTGATCAGCCGTGGGCACTGTCAGTACCCTTAGAAGTGTGCCACACAGAGAGGACCTCACACACAAGGCACAATACATGACAGTGATGTAGATAATGATTAAAAGAAGCAGCAGTCGATGGAATCCATCCCACGCGCAATATCTCCATCTGCTGAGAAGACAGACAAGAAGCACCAACAAAAGAGGAGGAGTGCTAATAAAGTTGGTAAGATTTGTTCGGACCAGCAGTGGAGTGAGGAGGAAAATTGGCCACTCAGTAATAGTAGCTGCAGTAGTAGTAGTAGCACAAGTAATAGTTTTTGTTGTTATTAGTGGTAGTGGTCTATAAGAATGAAAGAAGAGGAGTGAGAGCAAATTGGAAAAAGAAACAAAATTAAAAACAAAAGAAAGAAGAAATGCAAAACGAATGACAATAAAAAAAAGAAATAAAGAAACAAATGCTAAGTGTATTTAAAAAACAATGATCAACTGACTAAAAATAGTTGTATAAAAAAAATAGGTTTTAAAGAAGAGAAAGCATTAAAATTGCATTAGAAAACTGAAGTAAATAAAAGAGAAAAGAAAAAGAATGTATTTTTTCATAGAAATTGGAAATAAGGATCAAAAGAAGAGAGAGAAGAGAAGAAAAGGTTAATTAGAAGAATGCATAAAAATATAAGGAAGAAGAGTAAAGATAAGGAGAAAAATAAAAAGTGACAGAAAATGAGAAGCAGAAAAAAAGAGAGAAAAAATCGAAAGAAAAGTAAGAAAGAATGAAGAAAGAAAGGAATGAGAGAGTTAAAGAAAAAGAAGAAAAAATAATTAAAGAAAAGAAAAGAAAGAAAAGAAACTACATATATGTGTATATATAAAGATATACATGCATATAAACGTATTTATACATTTAAAAATTTATATATTTATATACACACACATACACACTTTTGGTAATAATACCAAAAGCGATCAATTGAATGTCACCAAATTCAGTAGACTGAACAAATACCTCTTGAACATATATAAACACATATATATATATATATATATATATATATATATGACCTTCTATGTGTGTGTATGTGT
>JAYKTE010386591.1:0-10719 GCA_036873565.1 Xipholeptos notoides
CCGTGTAAATTCCACGGTAGTTGATAAGTTCAACCCCATATAAACATTAACCTTCTCATCACATAAGAAAACAATGACAACTTCCTTCAATATAAAAATCAGTGGTTCATTAGTTTAGATCAGACTGTGAATTAAAAAAAAATTATTTTGAAGACAAATACAGAGAAAATCTTAAGATATTATTATAAAAAATAGAACTACAGTGAGGCATCAAATTTTTTTTTTTCTCAAAATTGTTCTTGATTATACTTATACAATCAAAAGTTAGTTAGGGAATGATGTCATGATGACTAATTTTCATAAATTCCAGTCTGAGTTCCTTAGCATATTAATATAAAGATATTTAATGCTGGAGAACCATTTTCCTAAAATATATTCTTTATTTTCATTCTCAAATTATTCCAAGAACAGTAGATCTAGTAATCTATCCAGATCTGAGGATAAGAATAGAACTTGTATTTTTATATAAGGAATTTCCCCCTTCCCCCAAAAACAAAAAGAAAAAATGAATGAATTGGAATGAAACTAATGAGATTAGTCATACTAAAAAGAAAATCTAGAAATGACTAGTTTTTAGTTACACCGAATTTATGGGAAAAAATAGAGTAAAAATATTAGTTTAAAAAAATCCATAGAAAATATAAATGAATAACTAAAAAAAACAAATGTTTTCAATTGAAGGATATCAGTCAACACAACAGAACAAGACAAAATTGAGTAATTTGGCTTATTACACTGAAGAACTTTAAGAAACTAAAACTGAATGAAAATTATCATCAAAATAATAGAAAAATTAAATAATCTAAAAACAACATTAAAAAACATTCAAGAAGCAAATAATTGTAATCAAAAGTTGTATTTTATTTCTTTTTCATTTCCTTCTTAAACGTATAATAGGTAGATTTCTAGTGCAAATAGTATTTGTTAACAAGAAAAAAAAACCTCAAACTTATTCACTTCTTGAAATGAAGATTTAAAGATGATATCTGTCTTTATTGATTTCTATATAAATTGATCCATAAGATTGTTTCTTAAATGCTTGAAAACAATGCAGTAACTTGAGAAAGCAATATTATCAAGTAGTTGATTAATAATTTCAAGAGTCAACATGAAAAGTTAATAACACCATTTTTAAAAATAGCTTTACATATAATAGTTTTGCATTACAAAAATAGAATGATTTTATAAAAAATGAATGATACAATGAATTATGATTCATATCTGAAGTAAAAATAATTTTATATTTGCTCATAATTCTCTGCCAAATATATAGGAAGTAGAAAATGATTGAAAGGTTAGTGCATAATAATTTGCTGCTTGATTTCCCTTAAGCTTATCAAAGATGGAATAATTTTAAACAAGTTTTGTTTAGGTGATAAAAGAAAATATCCATTTAATCACTCTCTGAATACTTCTTACATTTTCACAACTTTATATATATATATATATATATATATATATAAACTAATTCTAGAAAATAATTTTAGACATATCTACTCTGCCACCTAAGACTTTAGTACATTCCATTTCTTAAAAACAAAAACATCCTCCTTAATTTACAGTAAAATAAAAGCCCAAATATTACTCTAAATTGTAGGTCTGGAGATCTTTTTACACTAAGTTTTAAATGCAAATGATTCTAGTTGATTTACCTTTATTCTTTTAAAATGAATATATTAAAAAAAATTATATTGATTGTTTTTTTTTTGTTTTTTTATTTTGTAATTTTCTTTTCAAGAAAATCTCAGTGAGTGTATTTTTGGTAAAACCATTCCTGAGTGAAATCAGGTGTAGCTTGTGTATAGACTGTACAAAATTGTAACCTCTCCTGTTATTATTCAATAGAGATTCAATACATTGTGTTTCTTTTTAAAATAATAATTTTTTGTTGTACTTGTACATCATATAATACTTAAGCTGAATTTTTAATTGCCATCCCATTTCTGACAAAAGAATTCCTTAAGTACTTGTATAAAACTGTGCCTTTTAGCTATTACACATGCATATCTTCACATATACTTTAATTTGCTTTTGTTATTATAAAGATATGATGTGTCATATTAGTAAATCAAATCTTTTTTCCCCCCACACAGTTGCATTTCTCGTTTTTGTAAAGTGAGCGGAGGATACTTATATATCTTTTCCATTCCACAATATATGAATACAATGGCTAAAAAGTTTTCTCAAGATGCATCTTCACTAATTTGAGCTATTAGCTACAGCCTGTCAAAACTAGATAACTTTCTAGAGTTTTATAGTCCAAGTATTCCAATATTTGATATAAATCTTTTTTTGTTTTGTCCTATCAACCTTTATGGGTTATTTAAGGTCAGTTAAGTAATATAAATCTTTATATCTATAAATATTGGTTACAAAATGTTAAATTTCTCTTTAAAATATCCACTAGGTAAACTTTAGAACATTGAGCTAAATATAATAATTGAGATGAATCTGGATATTGGATCATATCTAAAATAAATTTGATAAAAAAAAAAGTTTCATTACAGTATCATTTCCACAAAGACAACTTAAACATGCACAATGTTGTTATCTCTGTATTTATGAAAAAGGTTTATTTTTCAATAGAGAAATGATTACATTTGAAATTGAATCAAGACAAGGTGGTGATCAACCAAATCCTGACAGCTATACACCACAAGTTCAAAGTTTACAATCTCTATAGCTTTGAAAGGTCTGATTCAAGAAATCTAATCATTTCAAGACAGCTCTCAGCTCCACATCTTGGCTTCAAAAGTGAAGTCAAAAGTCAACAGAAAAATTGTTGGTTTAGTGAAATGGTTGTGAAGCCAAGAGCCAATACTGTCAAAAGCGACCAAAATAGAAAGATAATTTTCCTATAGCAGTCCATAATGAATGGTTTGTCTACAGAGAATTTTGAGAAAGTAGATAGTCTGTCTTAAGCCATTGAAAGTCCAAAAAGGTAATCTCTCAAGAAGTTTTGATAAGTATCTTTATTCATTATCATAATTATTTTTTAAAGCCATGCACTACACACACACACACACACACACACACACACACATATATGTATGTATATATATATATATGTATGTATATATATATATAGAGAGAGAGAGAGAGACATAAGAAAATCCAAATGATTTTTGCTGCAAAGGTTAGAGAACAAAGGGACTTACTGACACTGCCATAAATGTTAGTTTTCCAATTTTTTTAGTTGGATGGAATGATGCATCTTAATGCAAACGTATCATTAGCACACTAACAAGTGGATGCTTGTGAAAACACACTATCTGCTTATTTTTTTGTTTCTGTAGATTAAAAAATTCCGTTTAAGCACAACAAAATTGATTTAAATATATCTAAAACTTTTTTGACCAAATTGTGTGAAAATTAAGTATGTAAAATTTATAGAGATAAAAATAATAGAACAAAACTATAACCTATTGGATCTATTTATCAAAAATAATTAGGAAAGACTTTAGAAAATATTTACAGAAATTTCATAAACTATAGATACTGTACATGCCTTCTATTATCCTTGAGCATAATATTTTTTGGTCTTGTTTCGTATGTACCAACCAATTTTTGAGAATTGGGATGTACAAAAAAGTTGGTCTCAAAAGTGAAAGCTTTTTATTACTAATTGGAACTTTTAAAAATTCAAATGCATAGAACCATGCAGATAATGAAGTTTGTTTAACTTTATTATATGAGTTTTGATGATGATAATTTTTGTTATTCAAAGCTTTCTAGTTTCTTTTTTATTGCTAAATTAATTTTTGTTAATGCACCCATCAGCCTTCCACAAGTATTACTGCCAAACTTAGGAACCTTCCTTCTCAGTATTGAAAATGAAATCCTTTATTCAATAAACAGATGTAGTGTGTCCTCATTCTATTAGTGTTTACTGGTAGTATGTCCATCAATGCTATGTATTTTTAATCGTTCCTACTTATGTTGTGTTATTAGACGTTCGAAGGGAGACTTTTGGCCACATGGATCTGGTTAGTCACATCCCAGTTGTAACCATTGCTTTTTGGTATATTTTGGAGTGGATGTAATCAGTTGCATATAAGGCCAGTGTGATACATGTCATGTTGGGGGAGTATGTCTGGAAGTCAATAAAGTTGGTCAAGGAAAAAGTTATGTCTCTCTTGTTGCTTAGAGATTCTGAAGTTCAGCACAAAAGAACAACTGAAGGGCATCACAGAGATGAGTTTGAGTTTAATTGTGTTTTATGGCATATCAACCATTTTAGGTCATTTAATGCCGAGAACAATCATTTTTGATAAACGTTATTTTTTGTACAGATGCAATTTTTTGTATAATACTATATGCGCTATTTAACCCATAGCTGGAGTAAAAGTGGGGATTCATGCCTTTCCCAAGGTATTAGTCCAAATATGAACACAAACGAAAGGACTGGGATTCGAACTCGCGTACTAGGATTCCGAAGTCCAACTGCCTCTCCACTCGGGCAAATCGACTTCCCCCAGCATCACAGAGATAGAGCAAGAAATGGACGACCTTCGATTAAAAGAAGGGACTGAGGTGTAAGGAAGCCGTGACAAGGTAAGACTCATCTGGGGAGGGGTAAGGATTCCCCCAAACAACATCACAACAGTGAAGAGACCCCAAATGAATGCTATGGACCTTGTTGCGGCACAGGAAAGTTTGTAATTGCCTAAAAACTAATCACTTACAGACTTTCCTAATATTTCACAATGTACAGTTCTTCCCAGTTCTACTCCTCATGAAGCAGAAAAACACCCCTGCTGTCCTCAGGTGATGTAATCTATATTGTTATACCTGCAGACAGAATGGACTCAATATTCTCAATGTGAATTTCACTAAGAACTTATATAAACCAATGCCGACCTACATATGTCATCATGTTTTTAGGTATTATCCACATTTCCTGATTGGATTTAATTTTAAAGAATGATTTATTCTTATTTAAAAATTGAACAATAAGTATATAGAAAACATGCTTTAGGTTTTAATTAGATATTTAGTACTCTTATAGATTTTCTAATTACACAGAATTTAGAATATCTGTTTTGTAGGATCAATTAACTCTTAAAACGAAGTATTATTCAATCTAGCAACTGAGTTTTAGAGATGTGGCCACTTGCAGCTGCATAGAAGATTTGTGTTTGGCTGGATATTATATTAGATTACAATACAGAATTTTCTTGTTGATATAATTTGAAGCCATGTCGCTGACTTGTAATGGTTTTAACAATGTAGGAATGTTCCCAAATTTAAGAATACTCAAAAATATTTGTCAGAACTAAAAAAATGAGGCTTGATAATTTGTATTATTCATTATGTTACAGTGTTTAGACAGCACACTGTTAAAAACATGTTTATTAGTGTAAAGTTGCAAATGAATACAATAGACAGAAAATACTAAACAACACTAAAAAAATATCAGTTTATGTACATGAGTGAAATTACTATTAAGGAACAGATAGAAAGTAATTCCACTATTTTATTGAAGGATTATTTTTGTAACGTTGTCTGAATTCATTATCAAGTACTTGCAAACTCTTGGAAATGGATGAAACAGGAAATTGCTTATAAAATCAGCAATCATCATTTGATTAGTTGCTGAGTAAGGGCTTATCATTAACCCATATTTACCATATATAATAGCCTTAATGAAAATATCAACTCCAGATAAAGAGATTAATAGAAGACATCAGAAATAGAGAACTTTCAGATTCTTCTTCTTAGATAATAATAACAACCACAATGTTTGTAAACACTTTTTGATGTATATTAATATTTGGAGATAATTCATTAGTGACATCCATCTGGTTCTATTAGAGACTTTATAGGTCATCCCCCATGTTAGTTAATTTGATTTAATCAATGCCAGATGATAATTATTTTGATCACATCTTTAGGCATTTACACAGGGAAAAGAGAAGAAAGAAAATAATATTTGTTGAAATAATTGTGTATAATGAAAAATGTGATCATCTGACATTGATTAATCCAGGTTGAATAACATGGTGGAAGATGGATATTGTCTTAATACAAGAAATATCTAAAAAAAAAACTCATTGCTCCTTTCATTTATTTTCTTCATTGATGGTTTTTTGTTTAAATTTACTAATTACAAAGATTAAAATGGGTCTTTTTATGTACTTCAAAATATTCGAGCAAATGATTAATTTTGTCAGGTTAAATTATCTTGCGTCTATATCATGATATTAAAATGTATTTTTTCATGGATATGAAGGACAGACCTGTCCCTAAAATAGTTGGTCTAATATTTTTTTTATTAGGAAACTATGTTGGTTAATTAATATATATTATAATAGAATGTCAGCCCAATGTTATCTGGGTTAAGGGAGCTAGTCCATAAATCTATATACCTAAAATGTTAAAATCTTATATTTTGAACTTCAGGGTCAATCTCAGTTATTTGATCTTGATATTTTTCAGAGTAGAATATTTTATGTGATAAATAGTTAGGGATAAAATATTAAAACCAACTATTTTCCTGGTTATGGTATTTGACCAACTAATATCTGAACTTAGATATGTGACACATATATCAATTATTATTTATAATTAAAACAATGGTAAAAATTATGAAAGGATTTTTCTAATAAGTTTCTTTAAATTTCATGATTTATAAATATAAATTTGCTGTATTGTTTTGAGTTCACTCATAGAAAAATAGGCAGAGTAGTTGAAGTTTTAATTTTGTGTTGGATGAGAATCCATACTAAATAATCATGGTTCCAGTGTTTACCTGTTCTGATGATGATGTCTTAATTTGAGACACCCAGAAAAAAATGTTAAGGAAATTAAAGATTGTATTAGTTCTTACTTTTCCTTGTCCAATGTCTTAAATTTTTATAAGAATTTAATCTTCCAAATAAAATCTATTTTAAAATTAGACAAACTTCATATTTATTGCTTTACTTTTAAATATTTCATTCCAGTTGCATACCAAAGCATAACAATGTTACTCTAGGAACAAATTGAAAAACTGGCACAATTACAAATCTGATCTAAAGAATGTTTTTTTTCATAGATATCCCTAATTCCATACAGAGGAAATGTTTTCTTTACAATTCATAAGAATTTTAAAAAGAGAATTATTTCTTCTCTTAAACAATGTAAACATTTTTTCAGTAAGTTTTTATCAAATGGAACATACAAAGCTCAGCAAATTTATCATCATTAGTGAACATAATAGCCTAACATCCATGACCTCCCCACTAAAAATGTGTTAAACTCCCTGAAGTCACAATTTGTCAGTCAAACTTAAAATTCCTTACTAATCATAAAAATTGTTCTTTTTCATTTATTTTTCTGATCTTTCTACTCTTTAAGATGTAAAATTTTTCCAAGTATAGACAATATATGTTATTCAGCCTTACTTATTTCAAATAAATCCATTGAAATAACAATAATAATCATTTCTCAACTTAAGAGAAATAGTGTAATGCAACTAAGCCAAATAGATATATTGCTGCAAGAAAAAGACCAGTAAAAATATTCATATAGAGAATTCCTGGCCAACAGAATCAATCTAGAAAAATATAAAATTAAACTTGGAAAAATCTAGACTAAATAATAGAAATTGGGTATTTCCAAAAGAGTTGACACAATCATAACTACTATTTTTTTTTACAAAGACAATTCATTTATAGAACCAGGAACTTGTATATTCATTAACAGCTCAAATATATTACATGGGTTTATCAGGATCTTCTAATATTGAAAAGTATAGTCTAATTTTATAATTTTATGAAAAAGATTTTTCAAATCTGTGTTATGGTAATAGTTCTCAATTTCTTAAGAGCTTATAAGAATTAAATTCTAGATAACTTATGTGTACTCTTGAAGTACTCAGTTTATCATGGAATTCAGTTTCAAAAAATAAAATTTCTGATGTTCATGTATTATTCGAAGAAGAAATGTATTTAAATGTTTGCTCTTATTAAAACTTAAGCATATTGCTTCCCGAATAGCTACTAATATAAAAAAAGTATAAGTCAACCACAGAAGTGGTTTAATATATTATTAAGGGCATAGTTTTGTCACTTGCAGGATATATTTTGTACAATAAAATTATGAGATTAGAACTGTAAAGATTAATAAATTAGGAATGTATCAAATGATTAATTACATATTTTTATCATTATGATGATATATAAATTATTACTGATTAAAAAATTTTTAGATAAAAAATTCATTAAAAAAAATTATTGTTCTTGGCATCAAATGACCTAAAAAGGTTGATATGCTGTAAAACACAAACAAACAAAAATCAAGTTAATTTCTTTTTCCAGCATCATTCATAAACTACAAAGATCATAAGTTAACACTTATGAATTTATGGTTTGATTCATTCTATACGAATTTTTTTTTGTATGAGTCCCCATTCTATTGACACTAGTTTTGATCTAAATCCTCATTCATCAAAGACTACAACAAATCAATGAAAGATAACAAATTTTACCAATTCTAAAGTACCATATAAGCATCAAAATCCCTTCTACTCATTTTTGTTTGGTTTGTTTTGAAGATGCACTAAAATTAAATTTGACTATATAACGTTTTTGGATTTTGAATCTAACATATTTTATTGCAATATTTTTTTGTAGATAGTTAGATTTATTTCTAATGGGACAATTTTTCATGAATATCATAAATCTAACAAAGCTCTTAAAGCAGTATTTAATTTATTTTGTTGGTAATTTTTTAGAAGCATTTTATCCGAGCTCGAAACAAACAGAATTCTTTTTTTACTTATGAAAGATCCTCACTTTATTCATCCCAGTGGGTAATGCAGCAGCAACGCAGTTGGTTCGTTGTTTGCTGCCCTAGAACCAAATTCATTGCCTCCTCATTCCCTATTATGGACACTGCCTAATTGCAGTTGAGATTTCTTCAAGCTAAGATAACTTTTCTGCCAGTCAATTACATTCTCCTCTCACTTGTGGTGTGTGTTTTGCTTTCATGAAAATTATCATACACAAGTTTAAATAAATGTTTGTTACTGTTTATAACAAACACTTTCATCCTTTCTTTGATGATTTGGCAACTTTTCTTCTTCTCCAATGCCAAATCTAACACTTCAACCACTGAACTGTATCCCTTTTGTGGATCTTAAACAATGTAGGCACAGAAGGAATCAGAGAACAACCAGTTGGGAACATATGATCCTGAAACCATCAGACAACTTGGTATCATGAAGTTATAGTACCACACAGTTTCTTCTATTTTTCAGTTATCAGGAATTCTAGTTTTTTTACTTCACACTTAGTGATGATGAAGATAATGATTTTTCATTCTATTCAGATATATGGATTATTTAATACTATTTTATATATAAAAACATTTCCTGTGTAATTAGTTAACTGAATAAAATAAGATCTAGTATTGTAATAATAATAAAAACAAAGTAATGCCTTTTTTTTTATTAAATGAGTATTTTTTATTGTCTTTATGATTTTCTAACAAACATTTTCAAATTGTTGATCTGATATTGGTTTTTCCATTATCTCTGCTTGTATTTTCATCTCACCCTTTTTCTTTCTTCTTAACTTTTATTCTTTCTCTCGCTTGGTTTATAAATTTTACAAATCTTTCCTTCTTATTTCATTACATTTTCTGTCTACTCTAGATTTTCTTTTTTAATTCTTTTATTTTTCCTAATATTTATTCTTTCTTTCATTCTTTTTTCTTTCTTTATTTGTTTACTGTAGTTGTTTTTTCTTCTTTTTCTTGTCGTTCTGCCCTTGATCCATTGTTTTACTCTTCGTTAGCTTTCTCTCTCTCTTTTTACTTTTAACTCACAATCTTTTTTAAATTTCTTTTTATTTATTTCTTTTTCAAATTTTTATTCTTTCTTTGCTCTATTTTTCTCTCATCAATCTATCTTAATCTTTATATTCAAATTTTCTGTTTGTTTTTTCTTCTATTCATTCTATATTTTTATTTCATTTTAGTTCTTGTGTTTATTCATTTTGTATATTATCTACAAATTTTCACCATTTTCTCCATTCAGAGTTTTTTGCTTTTGGATACAATTCAATTTGAAGCTGATAAACTGGGCCATTTTTTTAGAATTTACCCAAACAATAAGAGAGATTAAAAAAGATTAAGTATCATTTGTTTTATTTTTCTTTCTTACCTAATCTAATCTACGTGCTCATGTGGACTTTCTAAAATTATTTGAAATTTATACTGAACAAACAATATCATAAAAAAATTATTGCAAAGAAGGAATTCTTATTTTGTTCTCACATATTTTGAGTTAAAAAGTATCTTTTCATTAATTTTATTAACTGTTTTCTCAAACTCCCACATTTCTTTTTGTTCATTCGATGAAAATTATAATTCACTCTGATATAGAATCTGTGTTTGATCAAACCAATCTTGGTTTTATGTTCATTTATATTTAGGTATAAAATTTTATTCAATCAAGAAGAGGAATTCTTTAAATGAATATCTCACCTTTCTAACTGCAAAAATATTTTCTGATTTGATTTTTAATAAAATCATCTTTCATTGAAATATGCTCTAATTTGATGAAATTTTCCATAAAAACTCAAATTTTAGCCAAAAATAAGGCTATTTAATCAAAATTGTTGGAATTTGGCAAAGCAGCATGCCATAATTCTTATTCTAGAGGTATATATATATATATATATATATATATATATATATATATAACATATTAAAACCAACAGTATGAACTTGGTG
>JAYKTE010386702.1:0-10719 GCA_036873565.1 Xipholeptos notoides
GTCATTAAAAAACTATGTGTGTACAAAAACTAACGTTTACCAAAAATGATTATTCTCGGCATTAAATGATCTAAAATGGTTGATATGCCGTAAAACACAAACAAACAAACCGACAAATTTCACTTTTTGATAGTTTGTTTTTTCTTTAATAAAGATTGTTCAGTTTTAATAGAAAATACTTTATTTCCACAGATAATTACTGCAACTAAAAGTTTCACGCGATTGTCATAAACTCTTAAGTCAACTCTTTTATCATCTACAAATATGCATTGAGGCACAAGACCAAACAAAATTAATGGATAAACCAATTTTACAAACGTTAATAATGTTAACATTGTCTGGAAATATCTATTTTATACACACATGCACACATATACACACACATATATATATATGTATGTATATATATATATGTATATATATTTAGGTACAATGTCGTTATGTAAACAAGTGTTTGACAATTTTTGTACTTCTTTTTAATATTTTATCATTTATCCAGTAAATTGTGATCTAAAGTCTGAGATTTTACCACTTCTCTACTTATTGTACCATTATGTTGGAATTTTTATGCTGGATTTTTATTCTCATCGCTTTCCTCGGCTTATAATCGGTCTCAACATATCTTCATTCATTTTGCCTCGACGGTGACCTGTAAGATGCAGGCAAATAAATAATACTATTTTTAATGCCTTTTTATTCCATGGTTACAGATCTGTAAAAGCATTTGTGCGTGTGTGGATGTGTGTGTGTGTGCTCGTGTTTGTGTGTCAGTATGTGCACGTGCTTGTGTGTGCATTTGTTTGTTTGTGTTTTACGGCATATCAACCATTTTATGTCATTTAATTCCTAGAACAATCATTTTCGTTAAACGTTATTTTTTGTATACACATAGTTTTTGAATTACACAATATGTACTATTTAACCCATAGCTGGAGGGAATGTGGGGATTCCTACTTTTCCCAAGAGTATTAGTCCGAATATGAACGCAAACGGAACGACTGGGATTCCAACTCGCGTACCACAATTCCGAAGTCCGACTACCTATCCACTGGGTCAAATCGACTTCCCCTTGTTCATGCGTGTAAATGTGTGTGTGTATATGTAAAGAACAAACCTTCTTTCTATCGGATACTGTAACCTCTCTCTCTCTCTCTTTCCTTTTCCCCCCTCTTCTCTTTATCAGATACTGCAGCCTCTCTCTCTTTCTTTTATCTCCCTCTTCTCTCTCGTTTTTGTAGACTTTGTCTCTCTCAAACTCCATTGTTCTTATTAATCTAAAAATAGTTTTCCTAAAACAAATGGAATAAATTCTGCAAGAATTTTACTAAACGAATTATTTACATTCCTTTCACGGTTATTTATAAACAAACTTTTAGCAAATAAAAATTCACTCGTTTTAACGCGAAAATCTATCTAGAACAAATAACTGCAAATATGTTTATTTGCTTGATTTTTACGGCATATCATATTTAGGTCATTTAACGCCGAGAACAATCACTTCTGGTAAACTTTTGATTTTGTTCACACTTAGTTTTTTGAATACGGCAATTTGCACTATTTAACCCATAGCTGGAGGTATTGTTGGAATTCATACCTTTCCCAAGGTGTTAGTCGGAATATGAATGATAATGGAACAAATGGGATTCGAACTCGCGTACTACGATTCTGAAGTCCGATTGCCTATCCACTAGGCCGAATCAACTTCCACAATAACAGCAAAGAGAATTTAACCCATTGATATCTTACAGTTTACATATAGTAGTTGTGGTATTTGCGATATTGCAATATCATCTGTATTAATATATTGGAGGATATATATTTTTATTACCCATAAATGTATAAAAACAATAGAATTCTGCAAAAACAACATTTAATCTAGAAAATATAGGGTGTTCAAATCAATAACTCGGACAGAAGTTTTATTTGCTAATGAAAGTACTTTAGATATATAATGTTTGAAATCATTACATATGATGTTCGGATTAGTTTGGATTAAAGAATCAAATTGTAAAGTAGATACATACATTGTAAAGTAACTTAGGCTTATTATATTTAGGTAGAATATCATTATTCAAAGATGTCATATTAAAAAGGATTTAAAAAATACGTTTTCAGCCTTCCTTGATTTGAAATAAAAATATTGAAAATAAAAATAAAATTATTTTTAATAAGACATGATTGGATATATTAATTTATTCATATTATTTGAAGGTCCCTAAATGGAGCACATTTTCTTTTGATGACCCCAAAGGTTTGGTTAGGGTGAAATATTTCAGAGTGAGATCATATTAGCGAGTATCAATTAGTTTCTAAGTAATTTCCTTCTTCATTTAATGGTTTAATAAAAAAGGTTCATTTTATTTATATTTACTTGGTCGAGCACCAACCCAAGTTCGGAACAAGGCCATTTTTATGTGCTCGTCCCTGGGATTTTGTAATCAGTGTTACCCTTCACCTAGATGAATTACTCTCCCGAGTTAACGATGCTCACTTTATTTGGAATTCATTCTGGAAATAGACGATTATTATACAAGAAAAAATTATGATTACAGTCTTTAGTGTTTTCTAAAAAAAATTCTTCGGAATCGAAGTACGCTAGTTCGAATTCAAGTCGTTCAGTTTGCGTTCATATTAGGACTAATACCCTCGGGGAAAAGTATGAATCACCAAATTCCATCCAGCTATGGGTTAAATAGCGCACATTGCGTTTTTTTTTGTTCACACTTAGTTTTTTTTTTTAACTAAGTCTGGACAGAAAAATAATTGTTCTCTGTATTAAATGACATAAAACGATTGATATGCGGTAAAACACAAAACGAAAATATTTTTGATTTAAAAAAGAAAACAACAAAAATATGATTTATGATTTTTATTATAAAGAAACTTGTTAAGATGACACACCCACAAAAAGTAACAGACGGCTCTCTTCCATCTAAAGAGTAAAAATTATCACTTTTTATCTCAATACTGATAACAAATCGGTACGCGTTCAATCCCGACTAGCGCTAGTGGACTCGTGTTTGCGTAGCCATCCTGAGGAGCCATAAAATGGCGAAACAGGCCTGTCGACGGATTGCAATATTTTATATATATATATATATATACAGTTTGAATGAGAGTGAGGAGGGTTTGTAGTCATGGACTGCGAGGTATCCAAAGATGCTGGAGTGCCAAAGGAGACTTATTGTCACTTTACCTTTGACAGGTGTGCGAAATGGACACAGAAGGGTGAAAACCCGAGATAAGGTTGCACTGTATGGAGTCTGCTGGAACTTAGAAGAGACTTGTTGTCACTTTGACTCCAGTAAAAGCCACTTGTTACTGGGTGCACAAGCGCCTGGTGATTTGTGTAAGATTCCACATAATAATAATAATAATAATAATAATATGAGAATTATTTCAATAAATTATTTATTGGTTTAAAAATTTGACATTAAATAGATAAAATATAAATTAAAAACACTTTTCTTCCCTTTTTGATATACAAAGAAATGGCTAGGTATGTATTGTACTTCTATTTTTCATGCAGTTGTCTTCAATTGTATCATTGTGATCACTTTCACTCACAGTGTTTTGGCCAATGAACCCTTTGGCCATCAGGTTAAGTTTGAAGTTCTGTGAAGACTGCCAATTACAAAAAGAAGGTTTTCAAGTTCAATCACCTGAAGAAGACCAAAAGGTTGTGATAATGATGAAAAACATAAGAACAACAGTCTTAAAAATATATCTATCAACCCTTCAAGGATTCTGAAAAACAATGGCTAGGATTATTGAAAGGAAAGAACTTAACTAGTTTTTAAAGTTTTATCTAATAATATTGTACTTTTTTGAAACTTGTTATTTTTACCAATTTTCTAAAATTCTATTTCTATTTTTGTTGCTTTTTTATCAAATTAAATATCAGGTGTAGGTTATTTAACAAAATTAACGAAAATAAAACTTCATTTTCTCCCGTCAAAAACATGAAAAATAAAGTTTTTTTTAAAACTTTTCTTATTTTTAAATAATGATGGGGAAAAGTATTTTTAAATACACTCCCAAATTTATTTAACTGCATAGAATTTCAGTGTAATTTTTTTTTACTCTACTCAAAATTATTACTCTGATTTGATAAAATCAAAAATAAACATTTTTCACCTCTTTATTTGCAATTAAAGGAAAATAATTAAACCATGTATAACAAAGTTATACACCTTGAATTATCTTTTAAGAGTTAGCTCCCCTTAACTGCAATTAGGAAGAGAACGTCCACATGTAATAATGAAAAGTAACTTCGGTTTCCCTCATCTTTAAAAATTTAACAAAATTTGGGGAAATCATTTGATTAGAATATTTATAAACCTCTATAATTATCAGATTACTCTCTTTAAAAGGATTGAACTTGAAAACCTTATTACGTCTTTAGTTATCTGTATAAACGTTTTTCTGTTAACACTTGGAAAGGGAGGGATGGATGAATTTGTGGAAAAAATTCTCACAAATAAGCTATTTTTTGTGCGTGCATTCAATTAATGCATTTTATCTGTCCCCATTAATATATCACGTGATGAAAACAAATTGTTAACAAAAAAAGGACTTAAAACTTTTAAAATGATATGGTAGATCTGTATATATTAGTTTTCTGCTGTTTAAGTTTTCTACTTATTGATTAAATAGAACATTTTTAAAAAGCCTTTGAAGTTGGAAAAAATAATATTGTTAGGTAAAAAAAAAGTAAAGCTTTAGATTTTGAGATGTCTTGAATGTATTTAGATTAAAAAGTGGTAGTGGTTAAATATTTTTTGCTTTTAATTCTGAGACTAATAAAATTAAAACTTTTTTTTCATGGAAATTAATTATTCAAGCTTTAATAGATTTTAAATAGTTTAAAATTTTTCAAATGTCCAAGTTTTCGGATCTCCTCCTGGGAGTGCTGATAAAATCAAAAGGTTTTCTACGTAGTCTTTCAAATGACATTTATTTACTGAAAGAAAAAGCCAATTATTGTGTGTGTGTGTGTGTGTGTGTGAGGGGGAAATATTATTCGGACTTTTACTTTCTTCTTCAGTGTAATAATCTTCACAACGATTCGACCGATGATGTATCCTTCAGTTTCCTTTTTCGACCATTATTCAAATTCGGGACCATCAAGGCAAAGTCCCCTCGCAACTGTGAACTCAACCCTTAATTTAATACATTGTCCACATTTCATCAAGTGTTCTTTAGTCATTTTTTGCCTCTAGGCAGGATTGAAATGACTAAACAATACCTATTGACATAGTACTTGACTTTATAACGCTTGTGGAACGTTAGACAGTGTATCTCCGTAGATTAATAAAGGCTTAAGTTTGCTGTTCAGTGAAGATTTTCATAGATTTTATAAAGGGTTAAGTTTAGAGTCCTGAGATCGACATAAAGGTTCCCGAGTTCGAGTAATATTTGAAGAAGGAAGAATATGTCGGCTGAAAAATTGTGAAGATAAAACTGAGGTTTGACTAACTTGAATATAGGTAATGATTAAAACTCATTTAATACATTCAGACAATTAATAATGACAGTTTTGATATTTATACATATGAGAATGAAAATCCTCGTTTCTAAGACTTGAGATCTTTTTGATCGATTTATCTTCTTGATTATTTGGGAAAACAGTGTATTTATAATGTTTCAGCTAAATGAGTGCTTTAATCTTAAACTCGTGCTTTAAGACGTGTCACCCAACATGCAGGAGCGGTATCCAGTCATGGGTAACAGAACGAGAGCAGGCTACCCCCGTAGTTTGAATAAATGGTTGAGTTCGAAATTCTGTGACTCCCGATTACGACAAGAAGGTTCCCGGATTCGATCATCTGAAGACGGCCGAAGGGTTCATCGGCCGAAACGCTGTGAAGATAACAATGACAAGGATGAGGACAGCAGTCTGAAAAATAGTTGTACAAATTATCAACCCTCATCCCAAGGATTCCGAAAAATCAGTTTGTAATGTTTAGTTGACAAAAGTAAACTTTAAATTTTCTTTTACCTTTCTCAGGAAGCTGGACTAAAAAGAGCCTTTTGTGTTCCTTGGGTTTCGTAATATGGGCTGGAACATAAGGATACTGAAAATATAAAAAAGAATAATCACCAATAGAAACAAATTTGATGAGGTTGATTACAATATTTTCATTGAGTGTCATTAAATTTTTAATTCTTCAGATTCCCAATGAATGTAATAAGCAGACACTGAAGATTTTATAAACATTGGATCATAACTGAATTTTAAAATTCAATTTCGAAAAAGAATGTTCTAGGCTATTAAAGATTTGCTTATGTTTATATCTTTAAACAAAATTTAATTTTTTCAAGTTTAACAAATATAGTTAAGATTTAGAAAGGAAAAAAAAGATTTAATGTAATTCATAAATAGAGAAATAAGAGATTCAAGATATACTATAGATTTGGAAAGTTAGTTGGTTGGTTGGTTGTGTTTAACGGCCTATCAACCTCTAAGGCATAAGTGTTAAAATTTGGCTCGCAGTGTATTTATATTTGGCCAGCGAGGCAATTTTAAATTTATCTTTATTTAATTTTTTTTTGATATGCCATTGATATGTTTTATTATTTTTAGCAACTCAATTTTGCAAGCCTGCACTTTTAAGTTATATTAGCCCAGCTTGTTCAATATGCATTGTTTGATCAAAAATTGTTTGGGTCCATATTAAGAGATTCATTGGCCTGCGGCTTGGTTCAATATAAAATTTTGGCCCACTGTGCATTTCAGTTTGACACCCCAGCTCTAAAAGGTCATTTAAAGCCAGAGATTTGAAGAGAAAAGAAATTCTAATTTAACTGTGTAACTTAAAAGCTATCATGCTCCTATTCATTATTCAGATTATGTTTCAGGTTGGATTTTAAAAGCATATCAACCTTTTTGGTCATTTAAAATTATACTCATTAATACTATATAATAAAGATCATTGTCAAAGTACTAATCGGACTATTCTCCTCATCCATAATATTTCTTTCAACCAAATATTTATAAAGCCAGCATCAGATCTAACGCCATAACACTGAAAAAGAAAACATTCTAAACAGGGAATAAGGTAAGAATTTAATTTGTTATTGATGATTGCTGGTGCAGGGCTCTACAGACAATTTCAATTGACCTTTGACAACTAAATATTTTCATTTACTAGCCAAATAGAAAAGTCACTAGCCAAACCCATGTGGTGGTAGTGTTGTTGAGCAGGAAGATCTCTCTTCACCCATTCAAGCTGGGATCAGTCTTCGTGTTGTTATAGAGTTTTTGCAATCTCAGAGTCTTTTGAGACTCCCAGTCCTCACCCTAGCGGGTCAACTGAGGACATTTTTTTTTTTTTTTAGCTTGCATGGTTGATTGTGAGGGAGATGGGAGAGAAGAGGAAAGGTCTCTCAGTTCAAATGCTTAATGCATTCAACTGACCATGCCACAAACCACTGACCAGCCTACAACAGCATCTGATATTTCTAAGTGGTCCCCCATTTTAGTACTGAACAAGTTCTAGATTGCTTAACTTCGGTGATCTGGAAGGGAACCAGTGTCTCCAACATGACTTGACCATACTTGCTGGTGTTGTTGAGCAGATATACAGATTAACAATAATAATTAAAATGTCAATAATATAAACTTATATTCTAAATAAAGTAATACGAATATTCTTACAAATATTCATTCTAAATAAAGTAATACGAATATTCTTACAAATATTCATTCTAAATCAAATAATACGAATATTCTTACAAATATTCATTCTAAATCAAGTAATACGAATATTCTTACAAATATTCATTCTAAATCAAGTAATACGAATATTCTTACATCTTCCCTACAAGAAAAAGTGTATCCTCATTTCATCAAAAATTTTCCCTTTTAGATATTATGATTTGAAATGACCGACACAAGGATCAAGTAAAGACTTATCTCTAAAATATAATACCTGAGGAGGTTCAAAGTTTGGCCTCCACCAATTTCCAATTGTATCCTCTATGACCCAGTCCATGAGCGCTCCATCCTGTCGCCCAAGTGTCTGCAAAATAAAGGAAAATTATAAGATGATAATAATAAAAAGTAGGAAAAATATATTTCATTTTTTTTTTTTTAAATAAGTTTAGAAAAAAATTATTTGATATTTACCAGTTTCAGAAAAAAAATAAAAAACATTAAATTGAAGAAGGAAGTGAAGGATAATTATGAAATAGAAACCCTTTTCACACAAGTAAAACAAAAACGGAAAATTGGTCAACCTGGGTAAAAATGCTAAACAAGAAAATGAGAACACTCACTCTCATTTAAAAATATTAAAAAAAAGTTAAAGCACGAGTTAAAAACATTTAATTATACAGCAGGTTTGTAGATATGGGTCTTGAAAAACTCTCAAACGCACTAGCAACTAAAAGGGACTAAAAAAAACGTAATCATCATTTAAGATTTAATCACGTGATTATTTTAGCAAGTAACACAAAAAACAATAACAAACACTTATTTTTCATTTCAGAACTTTATTATATATCCCTTTTATTTTTTGTTACAGAACATTAAATCCATATGGAATAAAGACAAAATTAAAGTTCTCTAATAGAAAATAAAAGTGAAATATAATAAAATTATGAAAAAAAAAAAAAATAAATAAGTGTTTTTATAGTTTGTGTTACTCACTAAAATAATCCTGATTAAATCTAAATGGTGATTACATTTTTTTTTTTTTTTTTAATCGCCTTTAGTTGCTACTGGGTTTGAGAGTACTTCTACAAACCTACCAATTATCCTATATTCTTTTTGTCATAGTTTTGTAGTCCTTACTTTTCCAATTCTCATATATCTCCTCCCTTTTTTTCTTTTAAGAGCATGAAGATAATCTCATAGAAAAAATGAGGGCACTTCAAAAATGATTAGTGGTTTCCAGTAGTTTCATTGACCATAGGATGAGAAAAATAAAACCCTTTTATGTATTTCAGATAGTTAAAAATAATACTTTAGCATATAACTACTCAGATAAACTTATGCACAAGATAGAAATCAAAAGGAAATATTCTATCTAAATTGCAGTTGTATTAAAGTGAATATATTAAAGATTTATAACATAATATTTTTTATTTTTCAAAATCCTTGAGATGTATGATAAATTCTACAAGCATTATTCGGACTAGTGTTGGGACAATTCCTAAATTTTGTCTGATACCAATTATTCCAGGAAAATGTTGATTAACGATTCTGATTAACTTAAAAGTTCAAGAGAATCGTAATGAAAGAATCGTAAATCTAAGGTATTTATTTAATTATGCGATTCTGATTGCCCCCCAAAATACACGATTAACGATTCCGATTCCAAGGAATTGTCCCATCACTAATTCGGACTATTGGCTTCATCCTCATTATTTTCTATCTCACTACATTTCGTTTGAGGAAGACTGAAAGGCGATTCGGTCGAAACATAGTGAGACAGAAAATAATAAGAATGAGGACAATAGTCCGAATAATACTTGTAGAATAATTTTTTTTCTTTTCATTACAGCCAAATTTTGTTTTCACACTTCTATATAGAGCCTTAATAGAAAAAAAAATAATAATAGCGTAAAGCTATTGTTGCCAAGGTAATATTTAAAATACTTCTATCTTCACAGAAATTCTTAATTCTTATACTATAATTCAGTACATGAATTTACTAATTCAGGAATCTCTTATTAGCGGACTGTTGTCCTCATCTTGGATTAGGTGTTATTACACTACGTTTCGGCCAACTATACCTTTGGCATTCGTCAGGCGGTTTCAGGACTCAAAATTCCTATCCGAGGTCGCAGTTAACCACCTGACGATGGCCAGAGGTATAGTTAGCCAAAACGTAGTGTAATAACACCTAATCCAAGAGGAGGACAACAGTTCATTAATAAAAGATTCCTGAATTATAAAAATCCTCATCTCAATAAATTGAGATGAGGCTTTTTATAATTCAGGAATCTTTTATTACTAAGCAAGAAAAATCTAATGAATAGGTTTTTATGCATTGACAATAGCCTCAAAGATATAAACAAAAGACTAATTATTCAGTAAATGTAGAATTGAAACAGAATAGACCTCACTCATCAAAAATATCATAACACTCACAACATCAAAGAACTCTTTGAAAATACAAACGAGAAAAAAAAATACTAAACTACCTGAAAGAAGTAAATCTTTTTTCCAAAATGTAAGCCAAATTCCCCCCCTAAAAAACAACGCCTTTCTAAGAAAAACAAATGCTAACTACCAATAACTAAGTTTAACACTCAGTAATCTTTATTAGCGGACTGTTGTCCTCATCTTGGATTACGTGTTATTACACTACATTTCAGCCAACTAGCCCTCTGGCCTTCGTCAGGTGGTTAACCGTGACCTCGGATAGGAATTTTGAGTCTAGAAATTGCCTCCCCAGCAATCACTGTCATCCATAATTGTTGTCTATCGGGACAGTTGGCCGAAACCTAGTGTAATAACACCTAATCCAAGATGAGGACAACAGTTGGCTAATAAAGATTACAGAATTAGAGAAAAGCCTCTCTCAATAAAATTCCTAAAAATAAATATAAGTTTAACATGCTAAAAAAAAAATAATAACCCATACACTTCTTGGCCATAAACTGACAAATCAACCAATAAATAATAAGTAGAGTTTGAGTTTGTTTATGTTTTACGGCATATCAACCATTTTAGGTCATTTAATGCCTAGAACAATCATTTTTGATAAA